>JAAAWM010010721.1:0-49220 GCA_036873465.1 Thinopyrum obtusiflorum
ATGACAAGCACCACATACTGCTCACTTGTATAACTTTTTAGAATTTAGGGTTTAAGCTAGGGTTAAGATCCATTTTTTTTTCTAAATTGATACCGAAGGCTCCAAACCATTTATACATTTAACTTCCAATATTACAAAGTTCGTGATCTGATGGTTTGATTCTAAGGTTCTTGTACGTGTGGAACTTATGTACAATTTTGCCATGAATTTGCTCCAGTTGCTATGTGAACCTTAGGAATATGTGTAAAATTCTCCCCTTTCCCTGATGTTGTTTCCTGACGCAGGTGTGCACGCCCAACATCACCAACGCGGGCCTACGCCGGCGTTCACTCCAACGCCCCCACCACGCCCCTCCTGTGGCCGCTTCTTCTTCGACTCTGGCATAGGTAAGCCACTTTGAGCGCTTAAATTCTTGTAACAATGCCATTTTGGATTAGTTCGATGACTAGTCCTGCTTGATCAATTGGGCACTGGGAGGTCACTCTCCACTAGGAATGGATGATGAGTAACAACTGAGACACTCATTGTGGTTGTAGACTAACTGCACTTCATTTTTCGGAATTAGCTGAATCTAGATTGTTATATGATCATGATGATGATGTGCCTGTTTGCTTGATTTTATTAAAAAGTAGAGCAGGCGCGTGCCTATTGATCTAAGAAAAACTAATCTAACTCATTGATCCCTGGTCTCACTCATCACGATAAGCATTTGATATTGTACAAATCAAAATTTTGGCTAAAACTGATCGAACTTAGTTTCTTGTATGTACCCAAGGCCATCATGGGCTCCACCTGCGCCCTCTTGCTAGCCTTTGATGCGGCGCCTCGGCCTCCCATAGAGCACCGGGAGATTGCAGCAGCAGCATCTCTGACCCCTTCCTGGCGAGTTGCACATCGTGGACGAGGTCCCAGCCGAGGTATGCCCTCCTCTCCTTCCTTCCCTTTCCTGTCAAGTGTTTGTGTGAAAAGCAATCTTGATCAAAATAAATCTGCTTATTTAACGGACTACCACTTCACATTGATTTCAACATGGCTAGTTTGTCATATCTTTAATGTTTTAGCGGTTCACTACTGGAATTTATGCTTTATTTTTTCGTATCATGTCAGTCTGTCTCCTGTCTGCTTGCTGGTTCTACATGCTTGCTGTCATGTTTAATCCCCTGATCTGATGATTTCTGGCTTTATTACAAGTCTCTATGAACCTATTTTTTAGGGTAACAAGTCCATGAACCTACTTTTTTTTTAAATGGGCAGAAACATTCAGGGTCTGGTTAGTGTTGCTATACTAAAGTTTAACATTTTGTCCGGAGAGATAGATAAATAGTAGGTTGCTCGAACTTGAACACATGCTTTTCCTATTTTCCCCATTGCTAGCTTGATGATGTACTAGTGAATCTCTACTGATCAGTCACCTTAATTACCTACTGTAAGAGCATCTCTAACAGATGATGTATAATAGTCTAGGTGATGTAAAAACTAACTTATACATCACATTGGCCCAAAAATGCCTCTCCAACAGATGATGTAAACCTATACGGTGATGTAAAAATTTCTGAGGTGATGTATATTTTGAGGCCAAGTGATGTAAATATAGGTCACCTCCCCTGGTGATGTAAAACCAAATCGGACGCGCGCGAGAAGCCAACCGCCTGCGTGAAACTTCAGCCCCAGTCCCGCCGCGCGCCAGCCAGCCACCCCCGACCGCCGCCGGCGAGCAATTTGACCCGCCGCCGCCCGAAATCGACCCGCCGGGCCCCGCCGCACCTCCGCCACCCCTCCGCCGGCCGCCCCGAAGCTTCGCGGCCGCCATCGATGGCCAAATCCACCCCGCCGCCGATCTGAATCGGCCGGCGCATCGAGCATTTTCCGGCGGGCCGCCGCGGGAAGGACGGTCGGCCACCCACCTCCGCCTCGCCATCGTGCGTCCTACTGGCACCGGCGACTCTCCCACGACCCGCAGCCGGCCGGCCAGCTTGAAGGCGACCGACGCGCGACCTCGACCTCCTCCGTCCACAGCCCTCCGCCGAGCAGCCGGCCGCCGAGGAGAAGCTGCCCTGCACCTCCGTTGACTTCTTGACCATGCCGTGGCCGCCCTCCACCGCCGGTCGATTTCCACCTCCGTGCGCACAAGGTGTTCGGCACAAAGCCTCAAAGGTAATTTGTTTGAATTTATTTTTGTTAAATATCTTGTTGCGATGTAGAACTAGTTTGTAATCTAGAATGTTGTTTTGTAGATCTTCAGAAGGATATCATCGAGAAGTGGTGGAGGTGGAATGGCGAGCAAATCCGCTAGATTTATCGCTCTATGTCATGTTGTTGTATGTGATGAACTCTATGTTGTTTGTGAGATGATACATGTGCTACTTGATGAACCATTTGATGAACTATTTGTATTGTGATGTAATAACTAAGTACTATTTGTTTAGATTTATTTTAGATGAAGTTTGATAGTATTTTGTTTCATATATGTATGCAATTGTTGAGTTTGTTGTGCGGCGGCCGTGCCCTATTATACATCATCTGGAAAACCACAAACTGCACAGGTGATGTAAAACACCCTTTTTGGTGATGTATAATTTTTACATCACCTGTTTTGGGTGCCCTATACATCACCTGTTAGAGTTGCTCTAAGCTCTCAACTATTTGTTTGTTGTGTTGTTGGCTTAGAACTGATGTAACTCAGTTTCTTGTATGTACCCACGAGGGCCGTCATTGGCCCCACCCGCGCCCTCTTGTTGGCCTTCCATAGAGCTTGCAACAGCATCTCCGACCCCTTCCTGACAAGCTGCATGTCTTAGATGAGGTCCCAGCCGAGGTATGCCTTCCTCTCCTTCCTTCCCTTTCCTGTCAAGTGTTTGTGTGAAAAGCAATCTTGATTGAAAGTAAGTCTGCTTATGTAACGGACTGCCACTGCACATTTCAACATGGCTAGTATGTCGTATCTTTACTGTTTAGTAGTTCAATACTGGAATCCATGTTTTGTTTTTGTCACTATCGGGTTGCATATCATGTTGTGTGGGGGGGTTGCCTGATGATCAGGAGGAAACCATGTCGGATCATGGGTCGGAGAGAACCCCAGTCAGGATGATCACAAGTTTTTAAATTCATACGCCCATCCATCAATGGGCCAGTTTTCTAGCTCATACAATGGCACTTAAGATTTTTTTTTCTCCTGGTTCTTTGATGTTCACGTAGCTAGATTTTCCAAATGTTTTTGGTTTGATTTTGTGATGCAAGCAGCATATGATCAGATGTGACCCTAGTTCTTTGATGTTCATGTAGATAGCTTTTGTTTTTAGTGGTTGTTTGGTCAAAATATTATGATTGGTGAAGTTGTATTTATTTCCAAGCTGGCAATAGTTTATAGGTGTCTCTGTTTACTACTTGAGAGCGATTTGGTAGTAGGTCTTTCAATATTTTGTAGAAGAAGCTTTTGGTTTTTTGCAACTCACCGATGGGTCCTTGCTAGACTGTTATGCAACCTGAAGTGCATATTTGAATATTGTGTCAGCATGCATCTTTGTACTTGTGCTGTGTTTCTTTTGTGGTGGAACATGTTAGCTCTTGTCGGGATGATTACGAAAGGGTTTGTAGCTTTGTAAAAGGAAGGAATTATGTTTGAATGAATGAGTTTCTGGCTTCCCAACAGACGGCTTCATATTTGTTCATTTGGAGTGCATAAATGAATGGATGGATGGGTCACACCTTTTTGTTTTGCATCATTGTTTTGGCTGATGAATGTTTTGTTTGTGTAAGGCACATATCTTGATAGATGAGGGAGGGAGCTTGGACTGGTTTCTCTGGGTTGAAAATAAGAGAAAACATCAGAGAAGGCTTGAACATTAGAAAGAAACATAAATAGCACACTAGTATTATTTGACACCCTCAAAGAAAGCAGAATAGCTCGACTAAGATGGAAGGTTTGCTAAAAAACATAGGAACTTGACCATAAAGGCCATTGTAAAAACCGTGGGAAAACTGTGGCGCTTAATAATTCCCTTTCTAGAAATGGATGCGTGCCTGCTATCGTCATCACCACCATCATCATGTTAATAAACACTCTAGGGATGCCCATCAGCCATCAAGGGTTTGGATTGCGCCACCTCACTGATCCATGGCCTTCTTGTTCTCTCCATTGTCAATAAGCACCCTAGGGATGCCCACCAGCCATCAAGGGTTTGGATTGCGCCACCTCATTGATCCATGACCTTCTTGTTCTCACCACTAGCCAACAAATGTTTGGTCAGCACCTGGGTCTCCTCGTTCTCCTCACCACACCTTCTAAGTCCATCTCTCTATATATACTAGGAGTAGTCATTCATCCGCGTGCGGGGTGCGCGTGCGACTTAGGACTTAGGGACTTGCGACGGCGAGAGGCGGTGCTTTCCTTCTGAGGTGGTTCTACTCCTAACTCCTCAACCACCCGTTAGTCGTCGCCGGTGAGTGCACCATTGGCAGGGATGATGTGCTAATCAAATCTCTCGCAGCTCCCCGGCGTCTTCTCTTCAAAGAAATCATTTGTTTAAGTTGCCATTACATGCCTCATATATAGCCGCCTGAAAACACGGCTGATGGAAGTGTTCCTAGAGTGAGTGATGCCTCGAGCTCCGTCACATTTTCTTCCGCTTCCTTTGCAGTTTCTTCACATATACCCACCGGCATTGACGAACAGGATGCATTCATCTGCATGAGAGCAGGCACTGAAAGGGTAATAAGAAAATGTTCAGACAGAGCTAACAAAAGCATTATAAGATGGAGGTTTCTTAGCAGGGAGCAATACACAAAAATGAACCTGAATCAGAGATAACAAAAATGAAGGTTTCTTAGTAGGGAACAAAAACTTTAGTCATAGCGTGTGAAATAGCCTAAGAAAGGTTAACTCTGAACCTAAATCAGGGCCATTTTCAAGCAGGGGAGCAGCCAAGGCTAACTCTGAATCAACTCAAGGATTTGGGGGCTGTTCATGCTCTTCGTCGGCATCGTCATTCTTCAGTTCAAGAAAAACTGGAAAGGAGCAAAAAAAGGTCAACACAGTTAGAGCAAAATTTCCAATAGGTGTACAGTTTCAGTCGCTGATTGTGTATGGACAAAGTTTCCATTATATCTCTTGATGCTCTTGATGCATTCTTGGTGGCTGCGATCGATCGACGACTTGCCAATAATAGCACGTCAGTCGGTGGAACCGGTCTCATGCGCGTGGACATGTAAGGTTGGTCCAGGCCACTTCATCCCACAATACCGCCGAATCAAAATAAGACGTTGGTGGTAAGCAATATGACTATCACCGCAGACAACTCTTTGTGTTCTACTCGTGCATATCATCTACGCATAGACCTGGCTCGGATGCCACTGTTGGGAAACGTTGCATGGAAAACAAAAAAAATTCTACGCACACGCAAGATCTATCAAGGGAGTGTGTCTACGTACTCTCGTAGACCGTAAGCGGAAACGTTCGATGATGATTTTGTATTATATGAGTTATGTGATTTGGTGACCGAATGTTGTTCGGAGTCCCGGATGAGATCACGGACATGACGAGGAGTCTCGAAATGGTCGAGAGGTAAAGATTCATATATAGGACAATGATATTCGGACACCGGAAGTGTTCCGAGGGTACCGGGTACATATCGGGTCACCGGAAAGGGGTTCCGGGCACCCCCGGCAAAGATATGGGCTTTATGGGCCAAGAGAGGGACAGACCAGCCCCTGGTGGGCTGGTGCGCCCCATATAGGCTGAAATAGGAGGAGAAGAAAGGAGGGGAAGGGAGAAGGAAAAGGGAGGATTCGGCCTTCCCCTTTCCTTCTCTCCCCCCCTCTCTTTCCTTCCCCCTCCGGCGCTTATGGAAGGGGGGAGGCCGACTTGTGGGAGGCGCCCAAGTAGGATTACTCCTACTTGGGGCGCCCCTTGCTGCCCCTCTCCCTCTCCCACCTATATATATGTGAGGGGGGGCACCGCTAGAACATACGACATTGATTCCTAGCCGTGTGCGGCGCCCCCTTCCACAGTTTACGCCTCCGGTCATATCTTCGTAGTGCTTAGGCGAAGCCCTGCGCGGATCACTTCACCATCACCGTCAGCACGCCGTCGTGCTGACGGAACTCTCCCTCGACACTTTGCTGGATCAAGAGTTCGAGGGACGTCATCGAGCTGAACATGTGCAGAACTCGGAGGTGCCGTACGTTCGATGCTTGATCGGTCGGAACGAGAAGAAGTTCGACTACATCAACCGTGTTGTCAAACGCTTCCGCTTTCGGTCTACGAGGGTACGTGGACACACTCTCCCCCTCTCGTTGCTATGCATCTCCTATATAGATCTTGCGTGAGCGTAGATTTTTTTTTGAAATTGCATGCTACGTTCCCCAACAGTGTCTTCTTGTAATGGAGGTGAGATCCCATAAACAGTCTAGGTTTGTGCCGAGGACCGTGCTAGAATTGCTCTAGTTATGTATACATAGGATTGACTCATTGGTTTGGCGACTTCAAAATAGTACACCTTGTTAAAAATAGTTTTTTTATGAACGGGCAACCTAAAATGCCCTTCATTTTCATTAATATTAGAAAGCAGCTGATTTACAAGAATAGGAATTGAATGAACTCAAATACAGACCACCAAACACTGCTCCTCCCCTACCTGCCTTGAGTCTAGGCATTTCCCACAATTTCATCTCCTCAATTTCAACAGTGATTCAAACCTCTCTTTGTCGCCTATCTTGAGTGCAACGTCTGTCACGCACGACCAGCCAACAGAAGCATTTCTCCTTGGGTGGAGTGATGTTCTTGCACAGGGAATTTGCATAGTCTGCCTATAGTGAACCAAAAAAGAAGCCCTTGTGCGCTGAATTCAGCGAGTATCATCCATTTGAAGTGAGATGCCATGAGAATTTATCCACCTCTAAAGTAATTGCGGACATGTACTGAATTGCGGCCCACTGGCTGAGATATTCCACAATTGCGTGCACGGACAAAGTTCCATGAATGTCACGAACCCATCGATTATCCAGTCTCGCCTCCGCCATAGTTTTGGATTTGGACCCTCGTGCATGGACCAACGACCGCATATGAGGAGCCATAGATGCCGAGTTGTGGCCAAGTAGCCACCTATCGTGCCAGAAACTGACCCTCTGCCCATTGCCAACTTCACACCGCGTAGCCGCGAGAAACAACTCATGAGTTCGCACTGAAGTACTTACATTCATCTCGGATCAAGATCTGATCGAACCCACTCCCTCCATCCAGAGCCATCAGGCAGAAAGAGCATGATTAAGCAACGGAAGATTGTGTATACTGACCCCGTCAAACTCTGTCAGTCGACACACTTGCTCCCAGACCACGGGGCATGTCCTTTCTCTCTGTCTGTGCGCAGGTGAAGGGGCCTGACATTTGAATGTGATGGATTTCTCGTGGTGTGGATCAGTTCCGGCGAGTGCCTGGTTGTGCTGGCTCATTTTGTATTAAACACAAGGGCTATATGTAGGAGAGGATGATGAGTGACCATTCAGACTGAAGAAGAATGTCATGGTATGATTGATGGCAACAAAGTCGATGAGAAACCAGAAGCTGGATGTTAGATTCGTCAGCTCATTGGTTTGGTTAGTTTGTTGTGGTGATCAAATAGCTTGTTTGTTGCTTCCAGAATTGCGGGGAACATCTAAGCTAGCTAGCTTGTTGTGGCCGATTTCTTTTGTGGTGGAACATGTTAGCTCTTGTCGGGATGATTAAGAAAGGGTTTGTAGCTTTGTAAAATGAAGGAATTATGTTTGAATGAATGAGTTTCTGGCTTCCCAACAGACGGCTTCATATTTGTTCATTTGGAGTGCATAAATGAATGGATGGATGGGTCACACCTTTTTGTTTTGCATCATTGTTTTGGCTGATGAATGTTTTGTTTGTGTAAGGCACATATCTTGATAGATGAGGGAGGGGGCTTGGACTGGTTTCTCTGGGTTGAAAATAAGAGAAAACATCAGAGAAGGCTTGAACATTAGAAAGAAACATAAATAGCACACTAGTATTATTTGACACCCTCAAAGAAAGCAGAATAGCTCGACTAAGATGGAAGGTTTGCTAAAAAACATAGGAACTTGACCATAAAGGCCAGTGGGAAAACTGTGGCGCTTAATAATTCCCTTTCTAGAAATGGATGCATGCCTGCTATCATCATCACCACCATCATCATGTCAATAAACGCTCTAGGGATGCCCACCAGCCATCAAGGGTTTGGATTGCGCCACCTCATTGATCCATGGCCTTCTTGTGCTCTCCACTGTCAATAAGCGCCCTAGGGATGCCCACCAGCCATCAAGGGTTTAGATTGCGACACCTCATTGATCCGTGGCCTTCTTGTTCTCTCCACCAGCCATCAAAGGTTTCGTCAGCACGGGGTCCTCCTCGTTCTCTTCATCATACCTTCTAAGTCCATCTCTCTATATATACTAGGAGTAGTCATTCATCCGCGCGCAGGGTGCGCGTGCGACTTAGGACTTAGGGACTTGCGACGGCGAGATGCGGTGCTTTCCTTCTGAGGTGGTTCTACTCCCAACTCCTCAACCACCCGTTAGTCGTCGCCGGTGAGTGCATCGTTGGCAGGGATGATCTGCTAATCAAATCTCTCACAGTATGGGAGGTGGGCGCTCTTGTAGCTCCCCGGCGTCTTCTCTTCAAAGAAATCATCTGTGGAAGTTGCCATTACATGCCTCATAGCCGCCTGAAAACACGGCTGATGGAAGTGTTCCTAGAGTGAGTGATGCCTCGAGCTCTGTCACGGCCGAGCCGTTCGGGGTGGACGTGTTGCCGGCCTTGGACAGCTTGGACGAGAAGAGGAAGTCGTCGCCGGCCTCTGACATGGGCTTGCACGTGCCTGTTCACCGAGACTGCCTTGCCGTCGAGGTCGGCGACGCAGAAGTCCTGGAGAGGGTCTGGGTCAGTGGCCAGGACGGCCGGAGCTAGGAATAGCATGATGAAAATGGGAGGAGCGTAGGGCACCGGTTGCGATTGACCGTTGGCCTTCTGTTTGGCAGCACCGCGGCGGTGTCCGGCGCTCGCAAGCGTCCGTCGTCTGGCTGCAAAGCGATCGCCGGCGTGCTGCCGATTCAGTACCCGAAAAGATCGATCACGCAACCACACAGGTACGAGATGGAAAGCGAAGAGATTAGATTTTTTTTTAGTAACTCGAAGAGATTAGATTAGGGAATAGGAAACGGCAGAAGTCACGGAAGGTACGCGTGTCTTTTTCAATTGGTTCATTCAGAAATCAGAGGGTGTCTTTTTCAATTGGTTCATTGTGGATTAATGTTGTGTGGGTCCCTGTCACGGTTCCACGTCACGGTTGCTTCCGGCGGCCGGCCGTGCGCCTGTCCATGTCTCGTCTCCGTCACCGGCCGATGGTGCGAGTTTTCTGTGTCTCTATTGAATTCTTGTAGAAGCAAAATACTTCTTGACTAAATTCTGTGATGCCGCACAATTATTCATCTCAATTCCGGTGTTATTCATGAACACACATACATATATGAACAATGTTACTCATATTCATCCTCGACGATGTCACAACACATGCACCTGTGCATGAACCTCCTAAGCACGGCAGGCACGAGTAGTAGATGAGGAGCTCACCGAGGGTGGTGTACGTTGACGAGGCAAAGAAGTGCGCTGTCATCCGACATAAGTAGGAGGCAAAGGTGGCGTAGAAGAGGTTGAGGAGGCAAAGGCGGGTTGGACTTGGGGACGAGGCACCAACCGACATCAGAGGTGAGTAATGACAACGGGGATGGAGACCAAGGAGGGGAGGGACACACGATTCAGCAGTTAGCGTGGAGACTGTTCCAGGTGCGGGGGACACAGGGAGGTAGATGCGGCGCGTGGTGGTGGTGGCGGTAGGCGGCACCGGAGGCAACGTGCTCGATTGGGGATTAGGACATGTGATTTGGGGATTTTTTTTCATGTCCCGTGCGGGCAGTACATGTAAGGATATCAGTGACAAGCGTAACTCGTCATTGGTAAGTCTTTACCAGTGACAAGCACCACATACTTCTCGAAAAAAAGACAAGGACCACATACTGCTCACTCGAATAACTTTTAGACTTTAGTGTTTGAGATAGGGTTAAGGTCCAATTTTATAAAAATTGATACCGAATGTTCCAAACCTTCCCTACATTTAACTTCCAACATCACGAAGTTAATGTGAAAATTATGCATTTTTTGCATTAATTTGCTTTTTTTAGGCATTAAAATGAATTTATAGGTATTGAAGGGTTATATATAATTCAAATTGGAACTACAAGTATATTTAAAAGTGCCTACAATTTAAAAGTGGAAAAAATCATATTTAAGTTCAGAAGTACCTTGGGAGATGTTATCCGATAAATGTATTAAATAAAATTCAAAAATAAATTTAAAACCGCCTTGAACAACACAATCCCCCACTGTGGGTGAGCATGGAGGTCCACCATATAAATAAGCGGCGAGCCACTTGACTGAAATATAATGGTACAATCGCAACAACAACAACAAAAAATGAAATATTATGAAACAAGATAAATTTTTAGAACAAACAAAGTAGCATGAATCTCAAAGCAACAACGGACGGTGGTTAATCAAAACACCGTGCCCCTAGTAAGCCTCTACTAGCCTAGCTCGTTAATCAAAGATGGTTAAGTTTCCTAACCATAGACATGTGTTGTCATTTGATAAACGGGATCACATCATTAGGAGAATGATGTGATGGACATGACCCATCCGTTAGCTTAGCATGTTGATCGTTCAGTTTTATTGCTATTGCTTTCTTCATGTCAAATACATATTCCTTCGACTATGAGATTATGCAACTCCCGGATACCGGAGGAATGCCTTGTGTGCTATAAAACATCACAACGTAACTGGGTCATTATAAAGATACTCTACAGGTATCTCCGAAGGTGTCTGTTGGGTTGGCATAGATCGAGATTAGAATTTGTCACTCCGAGTATCGGAGAGGTATCTCTGGGCCCTCTCGGTAATACACATCATAAGAAGCCTTGCAAGCAATGTGACTAATGAGTTAGTTACGGGATGATGTATTACAGAACGAGTAAAGAGACTTGCCGGTAACGAGATTGAACTAGGTATGAAGATACCAACGATCGAATCTCGGGCAAGTAACATACCGATGACAAAGGGAATAACGTATGTTGTCATTACGGTACGACCGATAAAGATCTTGGGGGGGGGGGGGGGGGGGGGGGGGGGGGGGGGGGGGGGGGGGGGGGGGGGGGGGGGGGGGGGGGGGGGGGGGGGGGGGGGGGGGGGGGGGGGGGGGGGGGGGGGGGGGGGGGGGGGGGGGGGGGGGGGGGGGGGGGGGGGGGGGGGGGGGGGGGGGGGGGGGGGGGGGGGGGGGGGGGGGGGGGGGGGGGGGGGGGGGGGGGGGGGGGGGGGGGGGGGGGGGGGGGGGGGGGGGGGGGGGGGGGGGGGGGGGGGGGGGGGGGGGGGGGGGGGGGGGGGGGGGGGGGGGGGGGGGGGGGGGGGGGGGGGGGGGGGGGGGGGGGGGGGGGGGGGGGGGGGGGGGGGGGGGGGGGGGGGGGGGGGGGGGGGGGGGGGGGGGGGGGGGGGGGGGGGGGGGGGGGGGGGGGGGGGGGGGGGGGGGGGGGGGGGGGGGGGGGGGGGGGGGGGGGGGGGGGGGGGGGGGGGGGGGGGGGGGGGGGGGGGGGGGGGGGGGGGGGGGGGGGGGGGGGGGGGGGGGGGGGGGGGGGGGGGGGGGGGGGGGGGGGGGGGGGGGGGGGGGGGGGGGGGGGGGGGGGGGGGGGGGGGGGGGGGGGGGGGGGGGGGGGGGGGGGGGGGGGGGGGGGGGGGGGGGGGGGGGGGGGGGGGGGGGGGGGGGGGGGGGGGGGGGGGGGGGGGGGGGGGGGGGGGGGGGGGGGGGGGGGGGGGGGGGGGGGGGGGGGGGGGGGGGGGGGGGGGGGGGGGGGGGGGGGGGGGGGGGGGGGGGGGGGGGGGGGGGGGGGGGGGGGGGGGGGGGGGGGGGGGGGGGGGGGGGGGGGGGGGGGGGGGGGGGGGGGGGGGGGGGGGGGGGGGGGGGGGGGGGGGGGGGGGGGGGGGGGGGGGGGGGGGGGGGGGGGGGGGGGGGGGGGGGGGGGGGGGGGGGGGGGGGGGGGGGGGGGGGGGGGGGGGGGGGGGGGGGGGGGGGGGGGGGGGGGGGGGGGGGGGGGGGGGGGGGGGGGGGGGGGGGGGGGGGGGGGGGGGGGGGGGGGGGGGGGGGGGGGGGGGGGGGGGGGGGGGGGGGGGGGGGGGGGGGGGGGGGGGGGGGGGGGGGGGGGGGGGGGGGGGGGGGGGGGGGGGGGGGGGGGGGGGGGGGGGGGGGGGGGGGGGGGGGGGGGGGGGGGGGGGGGGGGGGGGGGGGGGGGGGGGGGGGGGGGGGGGGGGGGGGGGGGGGGGGGGGGGGGGGGGGGGGGGGGGGGGGGGGGGGGGGGGGGGGGGGGGGGGGGGGGGGGGGGGGGGGGGGGGGGGGGGGGGGGGGGGGGGGGGGGGGGGGGGGGGGGGGGGGGGGGGGGGGGGGGGGGGGGGGGGGGGGGGGGGGGGGGGGGGGGGGGGGGGGGGGGGGGGGGGGGGGGGGGGGGGGGGGGGGGGGGGGGGGGGGGGGGGGGGGGGGGGGGGGGGGGGGGGGGGGGGGGGGGGGGGGGGGGGGGGGGGGGGGGGGGGGGGGGGGGGGGGGGGGGGGGGGGGGGGGGGGGGGGGGGGGGGGGGGGGGGGGGGGGGGGGGGGGGGGGGGGGGGGGGGGGGGGGGGGGGGGGGGGGGGGGGGGGGGGGGGGGGGGGGGGGGGGGGGGGGGGGGGGGGGGGGGGGGGGGGGGGGGGGGGGGGGGGGGGGGGGGGGGGGGGGGGGGGGGGGGGGGGGGGGGGGGGGGGGGGGGGGGGGGGGGGGGGGGGGGGGGGGGGGGGGGGGGGGGGGGGGGGGGGGGGGGGGGGGGGGGGGGGGGGGGGGGGACACTGGAGACCGAAAGGTCGAACGTGAATCATATAGTAGATATGATCAACATAGAGATGTTCACCATTGATGACTACTCCATCTCACGTGATGATCAGACATGATTTAGTTGATTTGGATCACGTATCATTTAGATGATTTGAGGGATGTCAATCTAAGTGGGAGTTCTTAAGTAATATGATTAATTGAACTTAATTTATCATGAACTTAGTCCTGATAATATTTGCATATCTATGTTGTAGATCAATAGCTCGCGTATAGCTCCCTTGTTTTATTTTGATATGTTCCTAGAGAAAACTAAGTTGAACGATGATAGTAGCAATGATGCGGACTGGTTCCGTGATCTGAGGATTATCCTCATTGCTGCACAGAAGAATTATGTCCTTGATGCACCGCTAGTTGACAGACCTATTGCAGGAGCAGATGCAAACGTTATGAACGTTTAGCAAGCTCGATATGATGACTACTTGATAGTTTAGTGCGCCATGCTTTACGGCTTAGAACCGGGACTTCAAAAACGTTTCGAACGCCATGGAGCATATGAGATGTTCCAAGAGCTGAAATCGGTATTTCAGACTCATGCCCGTGTCGAGAGGTATGAGACCTCTGACAAGTACTTTGCCTACAAGATGGAGGAGAATAGCTCAACCAGTGAGCATATGCTCAGAATGTCTGGGTACTACAATCACTTGAATCAAGTGGGAGTTAATCTTCCAGATAAGATAGTGATTGACAGAGTTCTCTAGTCACTATCACGAAGCTACTAGAACTTTGTGATGAACTATAATATGCAAGGGATGCCGAAAATGATTCCCGAGCTCTTCGCGATGCTGAAATCAGCGAAGGTAGAAATCAAGAAAGAGCATCAAGTGTTGATGATTATCAAGACCTCTAGTTTCAAGAAAAAGGGCAAGGGAAAGAAAGGGAACTTCAAGAAGAATGGCAAGCAAGTTGCCACTCCCGTGAAGAAACCCAAAGCTGGACCTAAGCCTGAAACTGAGTGCTTCTACTGCAAAGGGAATGGTCACTGGAAGCGGAAGTGCCCCAAATACTTGGCGGATAAGAAGAATGGCAAAGTGAACAAAGGTATATTTGATATACATGTTATTGATGTGTACTTTACTAGTGTTCATAGTAGCCCATGGGTATTTGATACCGGTTCAGTTGCTAAAATTAGTAACTCGAAACATGAGTTGCAAAAATGAACAGAGAATAGTTAAGGACGAGGTGACGATGTGTGTTGGAAGTAATTCCAAGGTTGATAAGATCACCATTGCATATTCCCTCTACCTTCGGGATTAGTGTTGAACCTAAATAAATGTTATTTGGTGATTGCGTTGAGCATGAATATGATTGGATCATGTTTATTGCAATACGGTTATTCATTTAAGTCAGAGAATAATTGTTGTTCTGTTTACATGAATAATACCTTCTACGGTCATACACCCAATATAAAGGGTTTATTGAATCTCGATCGTAGTGATACACATATTCATAATATTGATGCCAAAAGATGCAAAGTTGATAATGATAGTGCAATTTATTTGTGGCACTGCCGTTTAGGTCATATTGGTGTAAAGCGCATGAAGAAACTCCATGCGGATGGACTTTTGGAATCACTTGATTATGAATCATTTGATACTTGCGAACCATGCCTCATAGGCAAGATGACTAAAACTCCGTTCTCCGGAACAATGGAGCGAGCCACTGACTTATTGGAAATAATACATACCGATGTATGCGGTCCGATGAGTGTTGAGGCTCGCGGTGGGTATCGTTATTTTCTGACCTTCACAGATGATTTGAGCAGATATGGGTATATCTACTTGATGAAACATAAGTCTGAAACATTTGAAAAGTTCAAAGAATTTCAGAGTGAAGTAGAAAATCATCGTAACAAGAAAATAAAGTTTCTACGATCTGATCGCGAAAGCAAATATTTGAGTTACGAGTTTGGCCTTCATTTAAAACAATGTGGAATAGTTTCACAACTCACGCCACCTGGAACACCACAGCGTAATGGTGTGTCCGAACGTCGTAACAGTACTTTATTAGATATGGTGCGATCTATGATGTCTCTTACCGATTTACCACTATATGCATTAGAGACAGCTGCATTCACGTTAAATAGGGCACCATCTAAATCCGTTGAGACGACACCGTATGAACTATGGTTTGGCAAGAAACCTAAGCTGTCGTTTCTTAAAGTTTGGGGTTGCGATGCTTATGTGAAAAAAGCTTCAACCTGATAAGCTCGAACCCAAATCGGAGAAGTGCATCTTCATAGGATACCCAAAAGAAACTGTTGGGTACACCTTCTACCACAGATCCGAAGGCAAGATCTTTGTTGGATCCTTTCTAGAGAAGGAGTTTCTCTCGAAAGAAGTGAGTGGGAGAAAAGTAGAACTTGATGAGGTAATTGTACCTTCTCTCGAATTGGAAAGTAGTTCATCAGAGAAAACCGTTCCCGTGATGCCTACACCAACTAGAGAGGAAGCTAATGATAATGATTATGAAACTTTGGATCAATTTACTACAGAACCTCGTAGGTCAACTAGAACATGATCCGCACCAAAGTGGTACGGGATTCCTGTACTGGAAGTCATGTTATTAGAACAAGGCAAACCAATGAACTATGAAGAAGCTATGATGAGCCCAGATTCTGACAGATGGCTTGAGGCCATGAAATCTGAGATAGGATCCATGTATGAGAACAAAGTGTGGGATTTGGTAGATTTGCCCGATGATCGGCAAGCCATAGAAAATAAATGGATCTTCAAGAATAAGACTGACGTTGATGGTAATGTTACTGTCTACAAAGCTCGACTTGTTGCGAAAAGGTTTTCGACAAGTTCAAGGAGTTGACTACGATGAGACTTTCTCACCCGTAGCAATGCTTAAGTCTGTCCGAATCATGTTAGCAATTGCCACATTTTATGATTATGAAATCTGGCAAATGGATATCAAAAATTGCATTCCTTAATGGATATTAAAGAAGAGTTGTATATGATGCAACCAGAAGGTTTTGTCAATCCTAAAGGTGCGAACAAAGTGTGTGAGCTCCAGCGATCCATCTATGGATTGGTGCAAGCATCTCGGAGTTGGAATATACACTTTGATAAGGTGATCAAAGCATATGGTTTTATACAGACTTATGGTGAAGCCTGTATTTACAAGAAAGTGAGTGGGAGCTCTGTAGCATTTCTGATATTATATGTGGATGACATATTGGAAATGATATAGAATATCTGGATAGCATAAAATGATACTTGAATAAGAATTTCTCAATGAAAGACCTCGGTGAAGCTACTTATATATTGGGCATCAAGATCTATAGGGATAGATCGAGACGCTTAATAGAACTTTCACAAAGCACATGCCTTGACAAGATTTTGAAGAAGTTCAAAATGGATCAGTCAAAGAAAGGGTTCTTGCCTGTGTTGCAAGGTGTGAAGTTGAGTAAGACTCAAAGCCCGACCACGGCAGAAGATAGAGAGAGAATGAAAGTCATTCCCTATGCCTCAGCCATAGGTTCTATAAAGTATGCCATGTTGTGTACCAGACATATTGTGTGCCTTGCCATGAGTTTGGCAAGGGAGTACAATAGTGATCCAGGAGTAGATCACTGGACAGCGGTCAAAATTATCCTTAGTTACCTAAGAGGACTAAGGAAATATTTCTCGGTTATGGAGGTGATAAAGAGTTCGTCGTAAAGAGTTACATCGATGCAAGCTTTGACACCGATTCAGATGACTCTGAGTCTCAATCTGGATACATATTGAAAGTGGGAGCAATTAGCTAGAGTAGCTCAGTGCAGAGCATTGTAGACATAGAAATTTGCAAAATACATACGGATCTGAATGTGGCAGACCCGTTGACTAAACCTCTCTCACAAGCAAAACATGATCACACCTTAATACTCTTTGGGTGTTAATCACATGGCGATGTGAACTAGATTACTGACTCTAGTAAACTCTTTGGGTGTTAATCACATGATGATGTGAACTATTGGTGTTAATCACATGGCGATGTGAACTAGATTATTGACTCTAGTGCAAGTGGGAGACTGAAGGAAATATGCCCTAGAGGCAATAATAAAGTTGTTATTTTATATTTCCTTATATCATGATGAATGTTTATTATTCATGCTAGAATTGAATTAATCGGAAACTTGATACATGTGTGGATACATAGACAAAACACCGTGTCCCTAGTAAGCCTCTACTAGACTAGCTCGTTAATCAAAGATGGTTAAGTTTCCTAACCATAGACATGTGTTGTCATTTGATAAACGGGATCACATCATTAGGAGAATGATGTGATGGACATGACCCATCCATTAGCTTAGCATATTGATCGTTCAGTTTTATTGCTACTGTTTTCTTCATGTCAAATACATATTCCTTCGACTATGAGATTATGCAACTCCTGGATACCGGAGGAATGCCTTGTGTGCTATCAAATGTCACAACGTAACTGGGTGATTAGAAAGATACTCTACAGGTATCTCCGAAGGTGTCTATTGGGTTGGCATAGATCGAGATTAGGATTTGTCACTCCGAGTATCGGAGAGGTATCTCTGGGCCCTCTCGGTAATACACATCATAAGAAGCTTTGCAAGCAATGTGACTAATGAGTTAGTTACGGGATGATGTATTACGGAACGAGTAAAGAGACTTGCCGGTAACGAGATTGAACTAGGTATGAAGATACCGATGATCGAATCTCGGGCAAGTAACATACCGATGACAAAGGGAATAACGTATGTTGTCATTACGGTACGACCGATAAAGATCTTCGTAGAATATGTGGGAACCAATATGAGCATCCAGGTTCCGCTGTTGGTTATTGACCAGAGAGGTGTATCGGTCATGTCTACATAGTTCTCGAACCCGTAGGGTCCGCACGCTTAACGTTCGATGATGATTTTGTATTATATGAGTTATGTGATTTGGTGACCGAATGTTGTTCGGAGTCCCGGATGAGATCACGGACATGACGAGGAGTCTCGAAATGGTCGAGAGGTAAAGATTCATATATAGGACAATGATATTCGGACACCGGAAGTGTTCCGAGGGTACCGGGTACATATCGGGTCACCGGAAAGGGGTTCCGGGAACCCACGGCAAAGATATGGGCTTTATGGGCCAAGAGAGGGACAGACCAGCCCCTGGTGGGCTGGTGCGCCCCATATAGGCCGAAATAGGAGGAGAAGAAAGGAGGGGAAGGGAGAAGGAAAAGGGAGGATTCGGCCTTCCCCTTTCCTTCTCTCCCTCCCTCTCTTTCCTTCCCCCTCCGGCACTTATGGAAGGGGGGAGGCCGACTTGTGGGAGGCGCCCAAGTAGGATTACTCCTACTTGGGGCGCCCCTTGCTGCCCCTCTCCCTCTCCCACCTATATATATGTGAGGGGGGGCACCGCTAGAACATACGACATTGATTCCTAGCCGTGTGCGGCGTCCCCCTCCACAGTTTACGCCTTCGGTCATATCTTCGTAGTGCTTAGGCGAAGCCCTGCGCGGATCACTTCACCATCACCGTCACCACGCCGTCGTGCTGACGGAACTCTCTCTCGACACTTTGCTGGATCAAGAGTTCGAGGGACGTCATCGAGCTGAACATGTGCAGAACTCGGAGGTGCCGTACGTTCGGTGCTTGATCGGTCGGAACGAGAAGAAGTTCGACTACATCAACCGTGTTGTCAAATGCTTCCGCTTTCGGTCTAAGGGGGTACGTGGACACACTCTCCCCCTCTCGTTGCTATGCATCTCCTATATAGATCTTGCGTGAGCGTAGAATTTTTTTAAAATTGCATGCTACGTTACCCAACAGTTGTCTTCTTGTAATGGAGGTGAGATCCCATAAACAGTCTAGGTTTGTGCCGAGGACCGTGCTAGAATTGCTCTAGTTATGTATACATAGGATTGACTCGTTGGTTTGGCGACTTCAAAATAGTACACCTTGTTAAAAATAGTTTTTTTATGAAAGGGCAACCTAAAATGCCCTTCATTTTCATTAATATTAGAAAGCAGCTGATTTACAAGAATAGGAATTGAATGAACTCAAATACAGACCACCAAACACTGCTCCTCCCCTACCTGCCTTGAGTCTAGGCATTTCCCACAATTTCATCTCCTCAATTTCAACAGTGATTCAAACCTCTCTTTGTCGCCTATCTTGAGTGCAACATCTGTCACGCACGACCAGCCAACAAAAGCATTTCTCCTTGGGTGGAGTGATGTTCTTGCACAGGGAATTTGCATAGTCTGCCTATAGTGAACCAAAAAAGAAGCCCTTGTGCGCTGAATTCAGCGAGTATCATCCATTTGAAGTGAGATGCCATGAGAATTTATCCACCTCTAAAGTAATTGCGGACATGTACTGAATTGCGTCCCACTGGCTGAGATATTCCACAATTGCGTGCACGGACAAAGTTCCATGAATGTCACGAACCCATCGATTATCCAGTCTCGCCTCCGCCATAGTTTTGGATTTGGACCCTCGTGCATGGACCAACGACCGCATATGAGGAGCCATAGATGCCGAGTTGTGGCCAAGTAGCCACCTATCGTGCAAGAAACTGACCCTCTGCCCATTGCCAACTTCACACCGCGTAGCCACGAGAAACAACTCACGAGTTCGCACTGAAGTACTTACATTCATCTCGGATCAAGATCTGATCGAACCCACTCCCTCCATCCAGAGCCATCAGGCAGAAAGAGCATGATTGAGCAACGGAAGATTGTGCATACTGACCCCGTCAAACTCTGTCAGTCGACACACTTGCTCCCAGACCACGGGGATGGCTGCCCTTGGCTTCTTCAGATCCACGCAAAAGAAACGCTCTAATGATTTTGTTGAGACACTAGAAGACCCATTGCAGCAAATCCATATAGAGAAAGCATGTTATAAATAGTCATAGCCGAGACAACCGCCTTGAACAACACAATCTCCCCATTGTGGGTGAGCATGGAGGTCCACCATATAACTAAGCGGTGAGCCACTTGACTGAAATATGATGATACACTTCGCAACAAGAAAAGAAAAAGAATGAAACATTATGAAACAAGATCAATTTTAAGTAGCATGAATCTCAAAGCAACAACGGATGGTGGATCCATGTACAAGATATTCCGTGCATGGTAGAAAAACCACTCCCATGTTTTTGGCACATTCTTGAGATTGCTACAATACATGGTACATTTTGCATTCTGACAATGTATTCACGTAATTTTGAGAGCATTTTTTCAGAATGATTTCGAGATCGCTCACCATGCAGTCGTGACGTAAACTTTAGAACATGTTTGACTTATAAAAGGTAATGGGACAAATATATGAAAATGCTAATTATATATTCTGTTCAATGAAAAGAACAAAGAAGACAATAAAAAGTAGTACATACAATTCCCCATATTAGATCTGAAGGCTAAACCATGAGGCTAACTTATTCAATCTTATTACAACTGCATGCGAGATTAACACGAAGCTTGAGTACATGTCTTCTGATGAGAATGATTAAATATTGCTAGCATGCACAGTGGCGGAGACAGGGGGGACCAGGGGCCCTGGCCCCCCCAAGATCAGTGATTTGCTGCTAGTTAATAGATGAACAGTGAAATATTTAGACAAAAATACATGTATTAGTATTATTTGGCCCCTGTTATCAGAAGTTTGAGCCATTTGGCCCCCCTGATGCTTAATTCCTGGCTCCGCCACTGAGCATGCATATATTGAACTATAGATTGATCATTTCAGGGGAGGCTCCCAGGAAATTAAGACCCAGCGGCGAACTTGGACTTGAGAAGTTCCACTACCCCAGCCTCCACCCGGAGCGCGGGGGTTGGAGCCGAAGAGCGTGAGCGGCACAAAGACGATGCCGGGGTTTTGGCTGTTGAAGGAGACGACCATGGAAGCCTCGGTCTTACCGACGTTGAACTGGAAGTGCATGAGGCCACGCGGAATGAGGAACGTCTCCCCGCGCGCACCACCCTGGAGTAGAGCTTGTTCCTGGAGTCAAGGCTGCCAAGGATTCCAACGAGAAGCTCACCTTTCATCACGATGCCGATCTCGGTGGCACGGGGGTGGATGTGCGGTGGGTTGGTGCCCCCCGGTGCGAAGTCCACGCGGTTCATCGACACGCCCAGCGTGTTCGTACCGGGCCACTCAGCCACGTCGAGCTCCGTCACGGCCGAGCCGTTCGGGGTCGACGTGTTGCCAGCCTTGGCCAGCTTGGACGAGAAGAGGAAGTCGTCGCTGGCCTCCGACATGGGCTTGCACGGATGCCCGTTCACCGAGACCGCCTTGCCGTCGAGGTCGGCGACACAGAAGTCCTGGAGAGGGTCAGGGTCGGTAGCCAGGACGGCTGGAGCTAGGAGCAGCATGGCAAACAGGCGAGCCGCTAGGGTTTTGGAGTACCCCATTGCTTGCTATGCAAAGCTTAGCTAGGAGTGATCAGCTAGAAATTGTTGATGGAGAGTGTCTAAGACACTGGTTGTTGCTGCTGCTAAGCTGTGGTGGATGACAGGATGAGTGAGTGGTGAGGCATATGGAGTCCTTTATAGGCCTTTTTCACTATTTTGGCCCTTTCAGAAAACTTTCGCACAAAACGAACTCCGCACCAAACTATTTCACGATCTGACCCTTTTGGTAACACCACAAGCCGTGACGTTTCTTCTCTATTTGAAAACGCCGAACTAGCCACCGTTGCTCCACTTCATAAATAAATGGCAATATGAACAAGCTATTTGAAACGCCAACAACCTTGGCGTTCCATGCTTGGGCAGCAGCGCCCAGCCACCCTTGGCGTTTCCAGCAACGCGACGTACTTTGGCGTTTCCGCCTTGCCACGTAGCGTCTCGACCAGGCCAGCAACGCTGGCTAGCTCGGCGTTTCCAAATAGAGAAGAAACGCCACGGCTTGTGGCGTTACCAAAAGGGTCAGATCGTGAAATAGTTTTGTGTGGAATTCATTTTGTGCGAAAGTTTTCTGAAAGGGTCGAAATAGTGAAAAGAGCCTCCTTTATATAGGGGATTGATGCACGCAATGGATGCATGGAGCTAATTAAGCTATGCATGTGCATGTCGTCACTGCATGCATGTGTAAATAGACACACGAGGCAAGGCAGAGAGTTTATTAAAGATATATTACTTGCGTGGCATCAGCTAGCTTGTGATGAAAATGGAGATGGGGCAAGGTGAGAGTCAAGGCCACTGCCGGCTGCTAAGGAAATGGGACCAACGAACAGAGACAAGGAGGCGGTGTATCTCAATGGAATATTGCTCTTGGAAACGGGTTCATAATATTCGTGCACACCTCTAAGCGTCAGTCATATGAAGTTCAAGGCCGTGCTGATGGTGGAATGCCAGGGTCTTCATTCAATTGCGAAACAGAGGAGATGTAAAACGAATAAGCTAGCTAAGTGCCGTGTCTCTCAAGTCTCGACTGAACTTTTCAACACAATGAGCGAGCCTAATTAGATGCACTGGAAATCATAATGTGCTTGCTTGTCTGCTCTCACCTTGGCATTCCTCATCAAACAAGTGAACACAGTGCATGCGAGGATTTCTGCGAGTACGTATTTCGTTCTTCGTTGAGCTTGGGCGAGGGCGACGTGTGTTGGTCTCGCCGAAGCAACGTGCAAGCTATTCTCGATCCGCAACGCAGCCGTTGGGTGGTCCGCCGGTTTATCTCTAGTTGTGTACTCGCTGAAGAGACATCTGCTAACGTTTAGCGTATAGCATGATCGATCGTCAGAAATGGGAAGCTTCTGGGCTCTGGCCGCGGTGTACCTACCCTGAACTGAACCTGGCTCCGGTCTCTCTCAAATAGTTGTCTTCTTGTTTTGTTTCTCTTCTCGATCGATGACTTGCTGCCAATAATAGCACGTTGGCACAGAGAAGGGATTCTCATTGGCTACGACTGATCGATCAGTGAGCAAATAAAGTGCAGATATTGGGCCCTGCCTGTGTCCTTGCTGTTTAAATATTCGATTGGCCAAGAAGATATGGTCCCAGCGAGACAACGAAAACATGATTGTCAGTAGCAATCAACCGAGGGCTCTGTTGCGAGTCAGACTTTCTGACCCCTGATCCATCCCTGTCTCCATTATCCGGAGTAACCCCGTGCGCACCTGCATGGCCGCATGTCATCGACCCATCAGTCGTTATCGATCGAGGCCTTCCGCTTCTCGCCTTCCCGTGTCAACTCAGCTCAGAAAGAAGAACATTTCTACCGATTGGCGCTGCGAGTTGCGCCGCCATCTATAGCAGCCAGACCCTATCCGATTATCTTATCGGCAGGTCACATGTCTTATAAACCCTAAGCTACCGACTCATTTCATGTAAGCTATGTACCCCCGTCTTCATCCTTCTTTCGATAGCCAATTCCACAACCATAGAAACCTCTAGGTTGCTTGCACCTCCATCACACATAGAACTAGCAATTACACACCCTTTGATGTTGTGTTGATCTGCCCGATTGGTACCCATAGGGCGTCGGTATGGGCATGTATATTTACCCGATGAATAGGTTATGGTATGATTTTACGCCCATAAGAAATATGGATATGGGTATGTGATTGTTGCGCCCACACCATACCTTACCCACCCAACTTTTACCGCTTCGGTGATCTGCGCTTCTTCCGTGCTTCCTTCGGTCAACCATACTGCTAGCTAGGTAGCTACTCCTCGGCCCGTAGCAAAGGGCATTGTTTTTTTTAACTGAAGTGCATTGTTGATTATCGTAGGGTTTTCCCCCTCCAAATTACAACGTTGCAAACTTGTAATGCAAGACAGCCTCTTACTTTCGATCAAAGATTGATTATGAATTTGACTAGAAAAAAGATAAGTTATATCTCGCAAAAGGTATACTATTAGGACGAGCTCGAGAGCACCGGAGAGGATAACTGATACCCCACAGCGCCGAGGTGCCCTAGGGTTAGGGCGCCTGAGAATGGTAGCCCCACCATGCTCCCTCTTCTAGCTTCAGCTATTTTTTATGTAAAAACTTCTCTTGCATTATTTGAGGATTTTTTCCTTGAGGGGAAAATATTCATTTTCTCTAAATTTTCAAATAGTAAGCTATAGTAGCGTTTTTCGCAAGCTCCCGCTAAATTGCACCTATGTATAATTTAGTGGTTTTAGTTGGATATAGTGCCATTTAGCGGCGTTCTAGCACCATCTCACTTATTTGGAGTTTGATGCTATTTGGAATAGCCCGCTATTTTAAACTTTTGTTTTTCCTGTAGCCAAAAACACCAGAAAACAACAACTAACACTTGGCACTTTATTAATTTGGTAGTCCAAATAAATCATAAAACTATGCATATTTAGTGATATTAAAGCATGAAAGCTAATAATCTTATGGGCACATTTAAGACATATCAATGCCACAAGCATATTCATCCACGATGCCGCACAATTATTTATCTCAATTCCAGTGTTATTCATCAACACACATAAATATATGAGCAATGTTACGCATATTCATCGACGATGAAGTCACAAGGGGGGGGGGGGGGGGGGGGGGGGGGGGGGGGGGGGGGGGGGGGGGGGGGGGGGGGGGGGGGGGGGGGGGGGGGGGGGGGGGGGGGGGGGGGGGGGGGGGGGGGGGGGGGGGGGGGGGGGGGGGGGGGGGGGGGGGGGGGGGGGGGGGGGGGGGGGGGGGGGGGGGGGGGGGGGGGGGGGGGGGGGGGGGGGGGGGGGGGGGGGGGGGGGGGGGGGGGGGGGGGGGGGGGGGGGGGGGGGGGGGGGGGGGGGGGGGGGGGGGGGGGGGGGGGGGGGGGGGGGGGGGGGGGGGGGGGGGGGGGGGGGGGGGGGGGGGGGGGGGGGGGGGGGGGGGGGGGGGGGGGGGGGGGGGGGGGGGGGGGGGGGGGGGGGGGGGGGGGGGGGGGGGGGGGGGGGGGGGGGGGGGGGGGGGGGGGGGGGGGGGGGGGGGGGGGGGGGGGGGGGGGGGGGGGGGGGGGGGGGGGGGGGGGGGGGGGGGGGGGGGGGGGATGACAAGCACCACATACTGCTCACTTGTATAACTTTTTAGAATTTAGGGTTTGAGCTAGGGTTAAGATCCATTTTTTTTCTTCTAAATTTATACCGAAGGCTCCAAACCATTTATACATTTAACTTCCAATATTACAAAGTTCGTGCCAAGATTATGCATTTTTGCAATTGATTTGCTAATTTGTAGGCACTAAATAATTTTTAGGGTAATTAATGGATATGATTAAGATTTGAACTACATTATATTAAAACAGTGCCTGAAATTTGGAAGAAAAATCATATTTAAATTCTAGAGTACCTTGCATGGTAGGTGTTATCCAAGAGATGTATGGAAAATTCAAACTTTTTAGTTGGCAAAATTCAAACTCTTAGTTGCATTTATCAGTTTTTAAATTTTTAAATGGTAAATGAAACATGAAAAATATGACACTTGGCATCGCACCATGATATAACCTCAAGGGGTTGTGTTTAAAATTTCAACCAGTTTCACAAAACGTGGGATGTACATTGCCGAAAAACCGAAGCATCTCCGGGGAAGCACCATAGGTTTCAAAGTGAAATTATGAGGTTTAAAGTTGAACTCACAACGGCTTCATCGTTTCAACTTAAAATCTTTATTACAACTTGATATTTACTATTATGTACTTATATACCTTCATTTTTTATCTTGTTATGTAATACTTTGAATTTTCTAAAAAATTTGAAATAGGGAGTTAACGCACCATAAGAAGTATGACCCTGCCAAACTCTGTTAGTTGACACACTTGCTCCCAGACCACGGAGATGGCTGCCGTTGGCTTCTTTAGACCCACGCAAGAAGCGCTCTAATGATTTTGTTGAGACACTAGAAGACCCATTGTAGCAAATCCATATAGAGAAAGCATGTGATAAATAGTCATGGCCGAGAGAACCGTCTTGAACAACACAATCCCCCCACTATGGGTGAGCACGGGGGTCCACCATATAACTAAGCGGTGAGCCACTTGACTGAAATATGATGGTACACTTGACAACAAGGAAAAAAAACGAATGGAACATTGTGAAACAAGATAAATTTTTAGAACAACAAAAAGTAGTATGAATCTCAAAGCAACAACGGATGGTGGATCCATGTATGGGATATTCCGTGCATGGTAGAAAATCCACTCTCATGTTTTTTTGCACATTCTGGAGATTGCTACAATGCATGCATGGAACATTTTGCATTCTGACAATGTGTCCACGTAATTTTGAGAGCATTTTTTCTGAAAGACTTCGAGACCGCTCACCATGTCGTCGGGTGACGTAAACTTTGAACATGTTTTGACTTATAGAAGGTAATCGGACAAATATCGAAAATGCTAATTATATATTCGGTTCAATGAGACGACAATAAAAAGTAGTACATTCAATTCCTCATATTGGTTCTGAAGGCTAAACCCTGAGGCTAACTTATTCAATCTTATTATAACTGCATGCGAGATTAACCTGAAACTTGAATAACATGTCTTCTGCTGAGAATTATTAAATTTGCTAGCATGCATATATTGAATTATATGTTGATCATTTCAGGGAAGGCTTTCAGGAATTAAAACCCAGCGGCGAACTTGGACTTGAGAAGTTCCACGACCCCGGCCTCCACCCGGAGCGCCTTGGTGAGCACCGGCGTTGGGATGGGCGGGTTGGAGCCGAAGAGCGTGAGCGGCACGAATACGATGCCGGGGTTCTGGCTGTTGAAGGAGACGACCATGGAGGCTTCAGTCTTACCGACATTGAACTGGAAGTGCATGAGGCCGCGTGGGATGAGGAACGTCTCCCCAGCGCGCACCACCCTGGAGTAGAGCTTGTTCCCAGAGTCAAGGCTGCCAAGGATTCCAACGAGGAGCTCTCCTTTCATCACGATGCCGATCTCGGTGGCACGGGGGTGGATGTGCGGCGGGTTGGTACCCCCCGGCGCGAAGTCCACGCGGTTCATCGACACGCCCAGCGTGTTCGTACCGGGCCACTCGGCCACGTCGAGCTCCGTCACGGCCGAGCCGTTCGGGGTCGACGTGTTGCCAGCCTTGGCCAGCTTGGACGAGAAGAGGAAGTCATCACCGGCCTCCGACATGGGCTTACACGTGTGCCCGTTCACGGAGACTGCCTTGCCGTCGAGGTCGGCGACACAGAAGTCCTGGAGAGGGTCAGGGTCGGTAGCCAGGACGGCTGGAGCTAGGAAAAGCATGACGAACAAGCCAGCCGCTAGGGTTTTGGAGTACCCCATGCTTGCTATGGCGCTATGCAACAAGCTTAGCTAGGAGTGATCAGCTAGAGTTTGTTGATGGAGAGTGTCTAAGGCACTGGTTGTTGCTGCTGCTAAGCTGTGGTGGATGAGTGAGTGGTGAGGCATATGGAGTCCTTTATATAGGGGATCGGTGCACGCAATGGATGCATGGAGCTAATTAAGCTATGCTGTGAATGTCGTCACTGCATGCATGTGCAAATGGACACACGAGGCAAGGCTGAGAGTTTATTAAAGATATATTACTTGCGTGGCATCAGCTAGCTTGTGATGAAAATGGAGATGGGGGCAAGATCAGAGTCAAGGCCACTGCCGGCTGCTATGGAAATGGGACCAACGAACAGATACAAGGAGGAGGTGTATCTCAATGGAGTGTTGCGCTTGGAAACGGGTTCATAATATTCGTGCACACCATTACTCGTCAATCATGCATATGGGTTTCGTCTAGGCTTATCATGTTCAGGGGCGTGCTGATGGTGAAAGGTCAGGGTCATCATTCCACAGCAAGAGAGAGAAATGTCAGTGTCCATGGGCTGCATGACGGCATGCAAAATGAAAAAGTTAGCTACGTGCCGTCTCTCAAGTCTGGACTGAACTAATAAACACAGTTAATGAGTTTAATACTTTAATTACTAGATGCATTGGAAATCATAATTTGCTATGTTGAAGGCCTTGGCATTATTTCTCAGCAAACAAAGTGAGTAGCCACGGTGCGAGGATTTCTGCTAGGTTAATTATGCTTCCTTTTTTTTTCTTTTCTTTTTTGCATTTCTCTGCTGTCCGTCTCCGTCTACCCGCCAGCCGCCAGCCGTGGTCGTTTTGTCCATCGTTGGACTTGGGCGAGCCCGACGTGTGTTGGCATTTCAACCTTGCTAACTGGTCTCACCGCCGGCCGGTTTATCGTATGGCATGATCGTCAGAAATGGGAGGCTACTCGCCGCGGCTTACCTACCCTGAACTGAACCTGGCTACGCTCTCTCTCAAATACGTAGTTCTCTTCTTGTTTCGTTTCTCTTCTTAATCGATGACTTGTTGCCAATAATAGCACGCTGGCGCAGAGAAGGGATTCTCGTTGGCTACTACTGATCGATCAGTCAGCAAATCAAGTGCGGATATGGCGCCCTGCTTGCCTGTCTCCTCGCAGTTTAAATATTCGATCGCGGAAAATATGAAACAACGAAAACATGGTTGTCAATGGCAATCAACGGGCCTGTGGCGTTGCGAGTCAGACTTTCTGACCGTGATCCATCCAGCGCACCGGCCCGCCTCTCCCTGTCTCCAACCTCCGAATGTATAATTTTTATTACATATAACTTGTTTTTATTAGTCGGTTAAAATTTGGCAAAAAGAATACATGTCTCATTTATATCATAAGGATCATAGTACAAGCTACGTAATAAAACTGAAAAAATAGCAGAACGCTAGCCTTTGCGCACAGGACCACCAGCTAAGATGTAAAAATACAAACAAGACCGTAGAATTCTCTGAGCTTGACACCAACGCCTGTTACCTGACTCTGGCACCACCACAGCTGCCACCAAGGGAAAAAAATGACGGATCACCTCCACACCCGAACTCTACACGGCTTCATAACTGATATACAGCTTTGCGCACCTCCAAGGTGGCTCGCCAATAAAGGTGAAGTCATTGCCCTTGAACGAATCAGACCTGGGTAACACCTCGGACACGCCATCGAACTCCTTCTCGGACTCCAGGGCTAAACGCCACGGATCCCGGCGTTTATGTAGACGCCACGGACTCTGGTGTCTGCCCCAGGGGTAAACGTCGTAAACCCTGGCGCCTAGCCCCTACCTTCCATACAATTCCTTTGCGCACCGACCTAAAGCCTCGTGGGTTTTATCCTTTGTCCCATCCATGGTGTCCTCGCACTAGGGACCCACTGGATTTATCTGAAAGGTTTTGTAACCTTCTGGACATTACCAGAAGTTTCTAGGACCTTCCCAGGACCTTCCAGAACATTTCCGGGAACATTTGAAACTCTTTTGGAACTCTCTCGAAACTATTTCTTATATTCCCGGAACTTTTCCGAGATTATTTTCTCATAATTCTCACTCCACTAACACTCAACAAATCGTGATTGCCTTAATATTGTGACCCCGTAGGTTCGGTAACTCATAGACATGAGCGAAACTCCTTTGTTCAATGACCGATAGCAGAACCATGGACGTCCATATCGATCCTTATGAGCATAAGAATGATATTCGAGCGAACCTTTGGTTATCATGTGATGTTCCCTTTGCTTCGCAATACTTCACAAAATCCGGGATGCGTTTGTACCCTCCTGAGTCATCACATGCTCACTATACCGTTATCCTCATTACCGGTTTTGTTCTTCTTTCTCGTTTGTGTTCTGGCATTCCTGTGATGAAGTCACCTGTGTCTGGCCATATGATGATGGATGCCGTCACACCGAGAGGTCCCTAAGAATATCTCTCTATCATCGGAGGAGCAAATCCCACTCTCGAGCTATCTAGTCCTTTGTTAAACTTTCCGATGAGCCTGTAAGTTGTCGTTATGATCACCGTGTTACAACTGACATTTGAGCAACCCTAAAGCCCACCGTACGGTAAGAAGTGACTACGATACTCTCGTGGTCTAAGGAGCAAAATCACATGTTAACACTCCTTGTTATTAGAATTGATTACAGGCGGTGCTAACTCAATTTATAACAAACAAAGTTTTGGGTCGATTCAATATGATCATTCTTCCAACGTCATAATCTCAATGTGGTTTTAAGACTATCGTTACACTTAACAATATCCTAAGATCCGGAAAACGCGATCACCAACAACACTTGAGCTAGTCCCAAGGGCAGGACTAGGAACCTTTTATTTAACCGTTTATCATTTCACACATGCATATGGGTTTTCCACGGAATCGCATATTCCAGGGGGGGGGGGGGGGGGGGGGGGGGGGGGGGGGGGGGGGGGGGGGGGGGGGGGGGGGGGGGGGGGGGGGGGGGGGGGGGGGGGGGGGGGGGGGGGGGGGGGGGGGGGGGGGGGGGGGGGGGGGGGGGGGGGGGGGGGGGGGGGGGGGGGGGGGGGGGGGGGGGGGGGGGGGGGGGGGGGGGGGGGGGGGGGGGGGGGGGGGGGGGGGGGGGGGGGGGGGGGGGGGGGGGGGGGGGGGGGGGGGGGGGGGGGGGGGGGGGGGGGGGGGGGGGGGGGGGGGGGGGGGGGGGGGGGGGGGGGGGGGGGGGGGGGGGGGGGGGGGGGGGGGGGGGGGGGGGGGGGGGGGGGGGGGGGGGGGGGGGGGGGGGGGGGGGGGGGGGGGGGGGGGGGGGGGGGGGGGGGGGGGGGGGGGGGGGGGGGGGGGGGGGGGGGGGGGGGGGGGGGGGGGGGGGGGGGGGGGGGGGGGGGGGGGGGGGGGGGGGGGGGGGGGGGGGGGGGGGGGGGGGGGGGGGGGGGGGGGGGGGGGGGGGGGGGGGGGGGGGGGGGGGGGGGGGGGGGGGGGGGGGGGGGGGGGGGGGGGGGGGGGGGGGGGGGGGGGGGGGGGGGGGGGGGGGGGGGGGGGGGGGCCTTGGAGAGGAACTTGGCGATTCCATGAAGTACACTAATGGGACGAAAGTCCACAATATCGGTTGCCCCATTTTTCTTAGTAAGGAGAGCAATGAAGGTCTAGTTGAGAGAATGAAAATTCCTACCATTACCACGAGAAATCTGTTGCATTGCCACCATAACCGAGTCCTTGATAATAAGCCATCAAATTTTGTCAAAGCGCGCAGAAAAGCCCTCTGCCCCTGGTGCCTTGTCTGGGAAATTGGGATACTGCAATACGGAACAATAAAAAGAAGATGTGGATGCATTTACGTTTGTGCGCAAAGCTTGAACCAATACATTTACAATGCCTTCCAATAACTTGCGAGCATGCTTTTTGGGGAAATGATATTCTACCATGCATGAATCCGCCATCAGTGATTGCTTTGAGTTTCATGCTACTTTTTTGGTTGGTGTTAAAAACTTAAAATATATCTTTTTTCGAAGAGTTACAAGGTTTTTTCCTCTCGTTTAAAAGTGCATCCTAGTGGTTTGTTGTGTGTCATCATTTGTCTACAAGTCTGATTTAAAACAAGTACATTTCATTATTGGTACATACTGAAATATTATGATACACATTGAAACAAAAAAAACATTAGGAAACAAGATAAATTGTGACATTAACAAAAAATAGCACAAATCTCAAAGCAAAAATGGACAGTGGATCCATGTACAGGATATCCCGTGCATGGTAAGAAAACCATTCTCATGTTCTTTTTGTACATTTTGGAGATTAGAATAATGCATTGACTGGTACGTTTTGCATTCTGCCTGTAACTTGAGGACATGTTTCCTGAATAATTTGGGCATTGCTTGTCACGCCGTAGTAGTCTTGATAAATACTTTAAGACTTCATTCCTTTGCCTAGTCTATATCCACAGTTGACGTTATTCCGAACCGATACCTTTCCTTTGTTGATGTAGACTTGAGAGCATGTCTAACTTATAAAAGGGTAATCGAACAAATATACGACAATGATAATTATATATTACGTTCAATGAAAAGAACAATGAAGACGATAAAAAGTAGTACATTTCAATTCCTCGTATTGGCTCTGAAGACTGAACCACGAGGCTAACTTATTCAATCTTATTACAACTGCACTCGAGCTTAACCAGAAGGTTGAATACATATCTTCTGCTAAGAATCATTAAATTTTGCTAGCATGCATATACTGAATTATTGATCATTTCAGGGAAGGCTCCGGGGGGGGGGGGGGGGGGGGGGGGGGGGGGGGGGGGGGGGGGGGGGGGGGGGGGGGGGGGGGGGGGGGGGGGGGGGGGGCACCGGCGTCGGGATGGGTGGGTTGGAGCCGAAGAGCGTGAGTGGCACGAAGAAGATGCCGGGGTTCTGGCTGTTGAAGGAGACGACCATGGAGGCCTCGGTCTTACCGACGTTGAACTGGAAGTGCATGAGGCCCCGCGGGATGAGGAAGGTCTCTCCGGTGCGCACCACTCTCGAGTAGAGCTTGTTTCCGGAGTCGAGGCTGCCGAGGATTCCCACGAGGAGCTCACCTTTCATCACGATGCCGATCTCGGTGGCGCGGGGGTGGATGTGCGGCGGGTTGGTGCCCCCTGGCGCGAAGTCCACGCGGTTCATGGACACGCCCAGTGTGTTTGTACCGGGCCACTCGGCCACGTCGAGCTCCGTCACGGCCGAGCCGTTCGGAGTGGACGTGTTGCCGGCCTTGGCCAGCTTGGATGAGAAGAGGAAGTCGTCGCCGGCCTCCGACATGGGCTTGCACGTGTGCCCGTTCACCGAGACCGCCTTGCCGTCGAGGTCGGCGACGCAGAAGTCCTGGAGAGGATCAGGGTCGGTGGCTAGGATGGTCGGAGCTAGGAACAGCATGGCGAAGAGGCCAGCTACTAGGGTTTTAGAGCACCCCATTGCTTGCTATGCAACTGATCGGCTAGAGTTTGTTGATCGAGAGTGTGTAAGGCACTGGTGGTTAATGCTAAACTGTGGTGGACGAGTGAGTGGTGAGGCATATGGAGTCGTTCATATAGGGGATCGGCGCGGCAATGGATGCATGGAGCTAATTAAGCTATGCATGTGCATGTCGTCATTGCATGCATGTGCAAATGGACACACGATCGAGGCAAGGCTGAGAGTTTATCAAACATAGTATGTTACTTGCGTCGGGGTGAGGATGAGCTTGTGATGAAAATGGAGATGCTCAGGATCAGAGTCAACAGTCAAGGGGGGGGGGGGGGGGGGGGGGGGGGGGGGGGGGGGGGGGGGGGGGGGGGGGGGGGGATGGAGTGTTGCGCTTGGAAACGGGTTCATAATATTCGTGCACACCTCTACTATACTCGTCAATCATGCAAATGTGATTCGTCCAGGCTTATCAAGTTCAGGGGTGTGCTAGCTGATGGTGAAATGCTATTGGGTCGGCAAGGCAGCCGTTGGGTGGTCGCCGGCCGGTTTATCTGCAGTTGTGTACTCGCTGAAGGGAGGTCTGCATGCTAGAGTTTAGCGTGTAGCATGATGGTCAGAAATGGGAAGCTTCTCCGGTCTCAAATAGTTTCTCTTGTTTTGTTTCTCCTCTTGGTGGCTGCGACTGCGATCGATCGACGACTTGTCAATAATAGCACGTTCCAGCAGAGAACGGATTCTCATTGGCTAGTAGGAGTACGTACGTACGTGCCTGATGAGCGAGCAAATCAATGGCGCGCCCTGCCCTCTTCCTGTCACCACACAGTTCAAATATTCGCGGGACGCCAGCGAAGCAACGAAAACATGCTTGTCAGTGACAATGGGGGGGGGGGGGGGGGGGGGGGGGGGGGGGGGGGGGGGGGGGGGGGGGGGGGGGGGGGGGGGGGGGGGGGGGGGGGGGGGGGGGGGGGGGGGGGGGGGGGGGGGGGGGGGGGGGGGGGGGGGGGGGGGGGGGGGGGGGGGGGGGGGGGGGGGGGGGGGGGGGGGGGGGGGGGGGGGGGGGGGGGGGGGGGGGGGGGGGGGGGGGGGGGGGGGGGGGGGGGGGGGGGGGGGGGGGGGGGGGGGGGGGGGGGGGGGGGGGGGGGGGGGGGGGGGGGGGGGGGGGGGGGGGGGGGGGGGGGGGGGGGGGGGGGGGGGGGGGGGGGGGGGGGGGGGGGGGGGGGGGGGGGGGGGGGGGGGGGGGGGGGGGGGGGGGGGGGGGGGGGGGGGGGGGGGGGGGGGGGGGGGGGGGGGGGGGGGGGGGGGGGGGGGGGGGGGGGGGGGGGGGGGGGGGGGGGGGGGGGGGGGGGGGGGGGGGGGGGGGGGGGGGGGGGGGGGGGGGGGGGGGGGGGGGGGGGGGGGGGGGGGGGGGGGGGGGGGGGGGGGGGGGGGGGGGGGGGGGGGGGGGGGGGGGGGGGGGGGGGGGGGGGGGGGGGGGGGGGGGGGGGGGGGGGGGGGGGGGGGGGGGGGGGGGGGGGGGGGGGGGGGGGGGGGGGGGGGGGGGGGGGGGGGGGGGGGGGGGGGGGGGGGGGGGGGGGGGGGGGGGGGGGGGGGGGGGGGGGGGGGGGGGGGGGGGGGGGGGGGGGGGGGGGGGGGGGGGGGGGGGGGGGGGGGGGGGGGGGGGGGGGGGGGGGGGGGGGGGGGGGGGGGGGGGGGGGGGGGGGGGGGGGGGGGGGGGGGGGGGGGGGGGGGGGGGGGGGGGGGGGGGGGGGGGGGGGGGGGGGGGGGGGGGGGGGGGGGGGGGGGGGGGGGGGGGGGGGGGGGGGGGGGGGGGGGGGGGGGGGGGGGGGGGGCCCTCCTCCTTTACCCGGGCTTGGGACCGGCTATGCCTAGAAGACATAGGCGAAGTTCAAATGCGCCGATCACGCTAAAATTTTGAACATAGTTTTCTGTTTACAAATTTTAGGCTACACATTGCTGTTGTCTCAAACACCAATGGCAAGCACTGATACAATTATCATCATTAAACATAACGGACTCACGCCCTGGTCCGTTGAGCTATCTCAATCTCTTCTTACACCCTGGAACCAACACGCGGTTGTATTTCTATTCCACCAGTGACCGCTTCGATAGCGAAGTCCTTGCTGACTTCGCCATTCTTGAAGCTCCACGATTCTAGCATACACGCTCACTTATCCTTCCCACCTTGACATTTTTCGAACATACCTCCGCTTTCAAAGTACAAGTGTGTTGGGCTTTTGAAAACTCAAACTTCTTAATCTTTGTAAAAGTTTATTTTGCTATTTTCTAAAATGTGTATTAATCTTTTGAAAAGTTAACAAAATATAAGGTGTATTTTTTTTTTCTAAAAGTCAAACTTCTAAATCTTTCTTAAAAATAAAGTATCTTCAATATTTTGGGGGGGGGGGGGGGGGGGGGGGGGGGGGGGGGGGGGGGGGGGGGGGGGGGGGGGGGGGGGGGGGGGGGGGGGGGGGGGGGGGGGGGGGGGGGGGGGGGGGGGGGGGGGGGGGGGGGGGGGGGGGGGGGGGGGGGGGGGGGGGGGGGGGGGGGGGGGGGGGGGGGGGGGGGGGGGGGGGGGGGGGGGGGGGGGGGGGGGGGGGGGTACAACCCTGCCCCGACACCCACGGCAACTAAGACGCCACCGCCCGCTCTCCGTCGCGGCGCGCGCATGCCACCTAAGGGTCAAAGTCGCGCCACGGTCATTCACCTTTGTCATGCTTCCAATGTTGTCGGCTCGTCCCTCCGAGAGCCCCTGCATCGTTGCCCATGAATAAAAGATGGCTACAGAACCGCCTATACCTCCGCTCTCGCGACCCCTCGGCCGATACCTTTGGAGAGAGGAGATGAAACCGACCGGAACACACATGCATGCAGTACTCGCTGACCATCCTCGCTTCAGCGCGGCCCAGAAAACTTTGTCTAGCTGCACGACGTGGTGTGGACGTGACGTTATTCCTAAACGAGTCATGAAGGGAATTACGAACATACCCCTTGTGTGATGGATGTGAGTGCTGAAAGGCCAGTGTGTGGTCGTACTACTATAGTATGACACGCCGCCACCCACAACGATCTTTCTTAATTGAAAACCGACAAATCCAAATGCTCTAGATTGTTCAAGTCATGTGCCTCGAATGTTTAACTAGTTGCTCTTGAAATTCAAATATATATATGATGATTTTTGAACTAGATAAAATATCATCTAATATGCCTGGTTTGAAAAAAACAAATACTACGATACAAATCCTTTAATCGTTTTTAAATTATCTTTGATCGTCTTAGTGTTCGCATAATAAGGGGGAATTTCCATGTGCATCAAAGCCACGGAAGAAACAATATTTGATAACTATCATTTCTGAACATCATCTACCTAGTAAGCATGATTTAGGATAAGTCATTTTTTTTATGTGATGAGAAGGTTAATGCTCATCATTTTCATGTGCATTCCCCCTGTTAAGGTTAGTTTTTGTACCATTACCATCTTATTATGTTTGAGTATATCATAATAGCTAGTCAACCCAAAGCATGGAGCATGGCGGTACGGAGGCCGGGTGCACGAGGCACGCTAGGACGGATGTGTCGACACGCGAGCGATGGCGACGAGGTGCGCCGGCATCAGTAGGCCCCAAACTCGCTGCCTCCGCCCGAGCACTGCCACTCGGGCCACCTTGTCCATGCTCGTTGGCAGAACTGATAGTTCCGAGAATAAGGACATGGTGGGAAAAAAATATATAGAGGCCACGGTGAAAAAGAACATTTCTACATTTTTTGGTTTCATATATCTACTTTGAACATGTTTTTATCGATATATTTTCCATTTTGGCAATTCATTGGTTAAGAAACCTAGGATGTGGGAGGAAAAAAAAACTTGTGTGTATTCTATTTATTGGGGACGGGGGCATGATCTGCACACCGTCGGATCTGGACGAGCGGCTCGGATTAACCCGAGAGAGCCCGAGACGACGTCGACGGGGCGTGATCCGCATGACGCGGGGTGTCCACCGCTGGATCTAGGAGGGAGGGGCGGCTCCGTGGGAGAGCATCTCTTTCGCTCTCTCTCTCTCTATATATATATCCAGACAAGCAAACCGATGGACATAATGATAGCCATCGGATGTGGGCGGACGGCTGGGATTGGGTCGGGAAGAGGCTCAATCCGTGGGAGCTGGTGATGGACCAATGAGGGAGCAGCAATCCATGCCCTGATGCGTCCATGGAGGAACCAACTCTTGTTTCTTTTCGATTCCGCGCCCTTGTCTCTCCTCCTTTTTGGTCGAGTGCGCGCGCTTTCTCAATGTCAATGCGGCGCGCGTGGCTTTCGAAACGTAAAGGAAAGTGGCTCGCTTATTTGGCGCTCTCACCTTTTGGATTTGGAGCCAACTCAACGCGCGCGAGGCATTCGAAAGCCCGTCCAACATATTTTATTTTTTGATGAGAAGGAACAAAAGGTGTGTATGAGGGAGAGAGACACAGAGAGAACGATGTCTCCACCCACCCAACCCTCTGCCTCTTCCCCGCGCGCCTCCTCCCCGCCGCCGCCGCCTGCGCCGGACCATTCCGGCCAACTCCGGCGGCGCGCGGACGCTCCCGTGCTCGCCTCGCTCCGCTCCGGCCAGATCCCCCCCCCCCCCCCCCCCCCCCCCCCCCCCCCCCCCCCCCCCCCCCCCCCCCCCCCCCCCCCCCCCCCCCCCCCCCCCCCCCCCCCCCCCCCCCCCCCCCCCCCCCCCCCCCCCCCCCCCCCCCCCCCCCCCCCCCCCCCCCCCCCCCCCCCCCCCCCCCCCCCCCCCCCCCCCCCCCCCCCCCCCCCCCCCCCCCCCCCCCCCCCCCCCCCCCCCCCCCCCCCCCCCCCCCCCCCCCCCCCCCCCCCCCCCCCCCCCCCCCCCCCCCCCCCCCCCCCCCCCCCCCCCCCCCCCCCCCCCCCCCCCCCCCCCCCCCCCCCCCCCCCCCCCCCCCCCCCCCCCCCCCCCCCCCCCCCCCCCCCCCCCCCCCCCCCCCCCCCCCCCCCCCCCCCCCCCCCCCCCCCCCCCCCCCCCCCCCCCCCCCCCCCCCCCCCCCCCCCCCCCCCCCCCCCCCCCCCCCCCCCCCCCCCCCCCCCCCCCCCCCCCCCCCCCCCCCCCCCCCCCCCCCCCCCCCCCCCCCCCCCCCCCCCCCCCCCCCCCCCCCCCCCCCCCCCCCCCCCCCCCCCCCCCCCCCCCCCCCCCCCCCCCCCCCCCCCCCCCCCCCCCCCCCCCCCCCCCCCCCCCCCCCCCCCCCCCCCCCCCCCCCCCCCCCCCCCCCCCCCCCCCCCCCCCCCCCCCCCCCCCCCCCCCCCCCCCCCCCCCCCCCCCCCCCCCCCCCCCCCCCCCCCCCCCCCCCCCCCCCCCCCCCCCCCCCCCCCCCCCCCCCCCCCCCCCCCCCCCCCCCCCCCCCCCCCCCCCCCCCCCCCCCCCCCCCCCCCCCCCCCCCCCCCCCCCCCCCCCCCCCCCCCCCCCCCCCCCCCCCCCCCCCCCCCCCCCCCCCCCCCCCCCCCCCCCCCCCCCCCCCCCCCCCCCCCCCCCCCCCCCCCCCCCCCCCCCCCCCCCCCCCCCCCCCCCCCCCCCCCCCCCCCCCCCCCCCCCCCCCCCCCCCCCCCCCCCCCCCCCCCCCCCCCCCCCCCCCCCCCCCCCCCCCCCCCCCCCCCCCCCCCCCCCCCCCCCCCCCCCCCCCCCCCCCCCCCCCCCCCCCCCCCCCCCCCCCCCCCCCCCCCCCCCCCCCCCCCCCCCCCCCCCCCCCCCCCCCCCCCCCCCCCCCCCCCCCCCCCCCCCCCCCCCCCCCCCCCCCCCCCCCCCCCCCCCCCCCCCCCCCCCCCCCCCCCCCCCCCCCCCCCCCCCCCCCCCCCCCCCCCCCCCCCCCCCCCCCCCCCCCCCCCCCCCCCCCCCCCCCCTTGCTCCATCCCCACCCAAAATCGCCTCCCACGGTCTCTTCCCCACCTCAGGCAGCGGCCAGATCGAGCGGATTCGCCATGGAGCTTCCCTTCCTCTGCCCGGGGCGCCGCTCAAGTGCCCGTCCTTTTTCCTCCACTCCCACTCCCAGGACAAGGACGAGCAGCAGCAGCACCATCAAGGTTCGCTCGCCCCCCCCTCTCACGATTTCCTCTTCACTTCGCATCCCTTCCCTCGATCCCCTTCCCTGATGCTTGGGATTTCCTTTCCTTTCCTTTCCTTGGCAGGTGCACACTTCTTTCCCTGATGCATGGGTTGGGTTGGTCACATGGCCCGACGACCATGGTCGGTTCTTCGTGGAGATGCAGTTCGATCAGTAGATGTCCATCAGGTCAGGCAGGAGGTCTCTGCTGCTCCCTTCATGGTCTTCGCCGTCACCGTCGCGCTCTGCTCCTGCTCCGCCCCGAGCTGTCCTCCTCACAGCAGGAGCAGGGAGGCACATCTTCTTCCGGCACCAGCAATGGTATGGCTGTGGGCTCTCTCTCCTTCCCCTCCTTTTTATTTATTTATTTATTTCAAAAGCCTCTCCGATTCCAAGTTTTTGGTTGGGAGAAATCGTGGATGGTTGTTACAAGTAGTGCCTCCTGTCCTGTGTGGGGGGATTCTATCCCACAGAAACATTAGCGATTAATCTGCACAGCGTCCATACTGAAATTCGTGGAAGATTCCCTTTTTTCCTACTGCTCAATCGTGGAAACTCTTCGATCTAATCGTGACACAGGGCCCGACGACGTGGTCGGTTCTTCGTGGAGATGCAGTTCGAGCAGTAGATGTCCATCAGGTCACGCAGGAGGTCTCTGCGGCTCCGTTCATGGTCTTCGCCGTCACCGTCGCGCTCTGCTCCTCCTCCGCCACAAGCTGTCCTCCTCACAGCAGGAGCAGGAGCAGGGAGATAGACTAACGGGGCACATCTTCTTTCGGCACCAACAGTTAATGGTATGGCTGTGGGCTCCTCCTTTTCAATTTCATAGCCAGTCTCTCTGATTCCAAGTTTTTGGCTGGGAGAAATCGTGGATGCTTCTTACTAGTAGTGCCTCCTGTCCTCTGTGTGTGTGTGGGGGGGGGGGGGGGGGGGGGGGGGGGGGGGGGGGGGGGGATTCTATCCCACACCACAGAAACATTAGCGATTAATCTGCTCGGCGTCCATACTGAAATTCGTGAAATATTCCCTTTTTTCCTACTGCTCAATCGTGGACACTCTCCCTTCTAATACAGGGGGATTGCTCTCGTTTTTCTTTCCGCTGACACATCTCCGTGTGTCATTTGGTTCTGCATATCAGTTTTTTTGGGCTTTTCCTTTCCTCAAAGGTAGTAGAATCGGATCGGCCTGTATTATTGACTTTCTGTTTGACGCATTCAGGACCCGAGAGTTGAACGATACTCTGCTGATTCCGTGTTCTGTACGACTGTCACATGGTCTTTTGTTTCATATGTTGTTCATGTTGAAGCATCGACACTGGGTTGATACTTCATTAACCGGGTTGATAGTCGTCCGGTAGATGAAAACTAACTAAATTGTCACTTTTAAGTTGATGCAATCAACTGTAATTCTTTGGTTGCTTTGCTCTCATCAACCGCTGGAATTTCCATTACTTGTTTAATGTCAGACGACAACAAAATAAGGAACTACAAGTATTACAGGAATGCTTTGGCAACTCATTCTGCGTTTTGCAAACAAATGAAATAGAGTAGCATGCTGGTTAAATATATGCATTTGATATTGCTTATGATGGATACTGAACCTCCTTTTGCAGGGTTAGGTACACGCTTAACGCTTGATTCTGGCTGGCGGTTCACGGAGGAAACAACATTGTTTCCATTTTGATGCTACAGGTGCTAACATCTTTTCATTGTGTGTTGCTCGTGATATTGCTTGATTACTAATTACTAAATCACATTTACCACGAAGTATTACTATAATGGCCTTTGAATTATTGTAATTTTTTTATATTTAATTTCCACTACCCTAATGCAAATATGCAAAATGTTCAACTTGAGGCACCAACATAGCCGGACAGAAAGAACTGAACAAAACTGAAATTATTTCTTCCAGAACTTCTCACAAGATATTTGTATGTTGTAAGAGAAAATTTCATAATTGAACAGCTACAGCCCCCAAGTTCTCATGTTTGCTCTAAGGGACTTGTAAATACTGGCACAACATGTCGAAGGATTCTCTCTCTATTGGAATGGAATAAAACGGTTTTTGAACACCATTTATTTTCCTAATTGTTTTTATATGGAATGTATCATGCGGCTGTCTTTCTTTTTTATTTGAACTGTTTCTGGCACGGAAATTACTCAGTAGTAGGATGCTTGTTAAAGTATATGATATTGCTCTGTTTTTTCAGTTGAGTTAATGGTCTCTCATGTTGGTTGGTTGCTTAAGTATGCTCATTGACACAAACTCTATTCTGGTGGTGTAATGGTGAATTCGGGATCTCTCCAAACCAGCCGCTGAACTGATTTTGTGGGGGGGGGGGGGGGGGGGGGGGGGGGGGGGGGGGGGGGGGGGGGGGGGGGGGGGGGGGGGGGGGGGGGGGGGGGGGGGGGGGGGGGGGGGGGGGGGGGGGGGGGGGGGGGGGGGGGGGGGGGGGGGGGGGGGGGGGGGGGGGGGGGGGGGGGGGGGGGGGGGGGGGGGGGGGGGGGGGGGGGGGGGGGGGGGGGGGGGGGGGGGGGGGGGGGGGGGGGGGGGGGGGGGGGGGGGGGGGGGGGGGGGGGGGGGGGGGGGGGGGGGGGGGGGGGGGGGGGGGGGGGGGGGGGGGGGGGGGGGGGGGGGGGGGGGGGGGGGGGGGGGGGGGGGGGGGGGGGGGGGGGGGGGGGGGGGGGGGGGGGGGGGGGGGGGGGGGGGGGGGGGGGGGGGGGGGGGGGGGGGGGGGGGGGGGGGGGGGGGGGGGGGGGGGGGGGGGGGGGGGGGGGGGGGGCGCCTTCTCTAGCTCTATATGATTAATTACCTTGCTTCACACCAACATTTCATTTCTTAACAAGGCAGGCTTTCTATATGAGCCGGCCTGCAGCAAACGCTCCTCTGCGTAAGTGTGTTCGCCAAACTGCGGTCAGCCGGTGACCTCTTCTGGGGGGGGGGGGGGGGGGGGGGGGGGGGGGGGGGGGGGGGGGGGGGGGGGGGGGGGTTAGAGCCAATCCAGATTTGAGAAACAACAACTATAGATGACGAGTGTTATGGCTATAGCGCCCAATTTGTCTCCTTCCTCTGTTGCCACCCTGGTCGGTCTGTTCATTGGTGTTGCTTTCTATATATATAATAATAAAGCATGGACTGCTCATGCGAAAATGCGCTTTGGTCGCCGGGCTCCAGGGACCTCAGTTCCACTTGAGTTACGGGGGGGGGGGGGGGGGGGGGGGGGGGGGGGGGGGGGGGGGGGGGGGGGGGGGGGGGGGGGGGGGGGGGGGGGGGGGGGGGGGGGGGGGGGGGGGGGGGGGGGGGGGGGGGGGGGGGGGGGGGGGGGGGGGGGGGGGGGGGGGGGGGGGGGGGGGGGGGGGGGGGGGGGGGGGGGTTTGGATCTAATTTTATTGCTATAAAATAGCAAATTTGTAAGTATCATATTACCAAAATATTCCCTCCGTCCCATAATATAAGAGCGTTTTTTGACACTACACTAGTCAAAAATGCTCTTATATTATGGGACGGAGGGAGAAACTTTTTTATGACATACTTCGATGCCAATGTTCACGTGTTATATTGATCCGTATGAGTAGTATCAGGTCAGACATCCAAAAGGTTTGCTGGAACGGATAAAAGTTAGATCTTTTTTTATTTAAGTTCTGCACTATGTATATATGTGTTGTCCTGTTTATTATCCGTGCGGCAGAGCATCTATAAGGGAAGGGGGCTGTTTTGCTAGTTTCCATTAATATTTGTTGTTTTGCTACTTTCTGTTAACTGAAGCTGTGCTTTCTTTTTCATGCGTGGGTGGCAGGCAGGAGTGGGAACCCTTGGAGTTCATGTAGAGGAATCCGCTCTCATGGGTCACGGAGGCCCTCTTTCCTCCGCCCCATCAGAACCGGGCTGCCTGTTGTATGTACAGGTGAGCCCTCGGGGGGGGGGGGGGGGGGGGGGGGGGGGGGGGGGGGGGGGGGGGGGGGGGGGGGGGGGGGGGGGGGGGGGGGGGGGGGGGGGGGGGGGGGGGGGGGGGGGGGGGGGGGGGGGGGGGGGGGGGGGGGGGGGGGGGGGGGGGGGGGGGGGGGGGGGGGGGGGGGGGGGGGGGGGGGGGGGGGGGGGGGGGGGGGGGGGGGGGGGGGGGGGGGGGGGGGGGGGGGGGGGGGGGGGGGGGGGGGGGGGGGGGGGGGGGGGGGGGGGGGGGGGGGGGGGGGGGGGGGGGGGGGGGGGGGGGGGGGGGGGGGGGGGGGGGGGGGGGGGGGGGGGGGGGGGGGGGGGGGGGGGGGGGGGGGGGGGGGGGGGGGGGGGGGGGGGGGGGGGGGGGGGGGGGGGGGGGGGGGGGGGGGGGGGGGGGGGGGGGGGGGGGGGGGGGGGGGGGGGGGGGGGGGGGGGGGGGGGGGGGGGGGGGGGGGGGGGGGGGGGGGGGGGGGCAGTTCCGTTTGGCTCTTTAGCCACTGAGAATACACCCTAACCCTAGCGAGCAGCGGCAATGCCTCATTGTTGCCGAAGATTTTGTAGGAGGATTCATGTGTTTGATTTGAACCTAAGTGCTTGCTGTATGTACACCATGTTAATGAATTTTTTAAGATTCTATAGTAGGATTCAGGTGCTACCATACGTAGGTTTAGTTCTTACATGAATTTTCTTATCTCTGCTAATAATTATTTTAAAGATACCGTAACTGATTTTCTTATCTCTGCTAATGAATTCTTCTTGTATGAGTTTCAGTTTTAGATGTTCTGCGCACTGACTGATGGATGCCCTTTTATTCAGATTTGCTGTGATTTCTTGATCACTGGATTTCTTGATTACCGATGTTGATTCTGCAGTATATATGTACGCAAATTTAGTAACTTTTGCTGATGAAGTTAATGCTCAGCCGCTATCTTCCAATTTTTTTGATTCAGTTTTGTTTTGCTGCAAGAGATGCTTCTGCTATACGATGTCTAGTTTGTTTTACAAGCTGCCAGAGCCATTTTCTTTGCTAGTTAGCGCCAATACGATCAGTTTTCACTATCTTATCTCTACAGTGTGTTTATAGTATTCTAGATTTTCAGAGATAGGAAAGATCTACATACCCATGAAAACAACTAAGTCATCATTCTTGAATAAGTGATCTGTTAGATCAGTCATCAGTCTTTGTATTTTTCATGTTCCTTTTCTTACCTTATCATTCAGAGATCAGAGGGTGTCTTTTTCAATTGGTTCATTGTAGATGAATGTTGTGTGGGTCCCTGTCAGTTATATTTTTCCAGATTCTGTACAGGTCAACCACCCAACTGACATGCTTGGTTTTGGTTTGTCATTTATCAGTTATTTTCCCCCTCATTCAAACAGTTAGAGATTGAGCTATTTTTCATCTTAGTGTCATTCCTGGTTGGTGTCATGGCGTTTTGCTGTTTCTTTTGCGCTGCCAGTTGGCAGGAGCCCTTTTACAAGTTTTTGCAGCTTAAATAGTTCTTTGGCAACACTGATCCTGTAGTCTTTACAACACCTAAAGCCAGCTTTCGTGAATAAAACTGTCAATGTTCAACTTCAAGATTTAATCAGAAAGACCGAGTCAAGTCAAAAATGCATGAAAATTAGCTGCTATGCAAAACCTGATGGTTTGCACTAGCTTGGTACAGAGCTGGATTGCTTCACATTTGCAAGGCTTTTTTCTACTCGTCAATCCACATTGCCTAATCTATTTTGCTTTGTTTGCCCTGCTCAAATGATCATCATGATGAAAAGAATTGTTCCATTTCTCAACAAAAAAAAATATCATTTAGTGCTCTCCTGCAATTTATTAGATAATGAAAAGCGCACGAGTGAGCTCCTCAATTAGTGCCGCAGTTTGGTTGGGGGGGGGGGGGGGGGGGGGGGGGGGGGGGGGGGGGGGGGGGGGGGGGGGGGGGGGGGGGGGGGGGGGGGGGGGGGGGGGGGGGGGGGGGGGGGGGGGGGGGGGGGGGGGGGGGGGGGGGGGGGGGGGGGGGGGGGGGGGGGGGGGGGGGGGGGGGGGGGGGGGGGGGGGGGGGGGGGGGGGGGGGGGGGGGGGGGGGGGGGGGGGGGGGGGGGGGGGGGGGGGGGGGGGGGGGGGGGGGGGGGGGGGGGGGGGGGGGGGGGGGGGGGGGGGGGGGGGGGGGGGGGGGGGGGGGGGGGGGGGGGGGGGGGGGGGGGGGGGGGGGGGGGGGGGGGGGGGGGGGGGGGGGGGGGGGGGGGGGGGGGGGGGGGGGGGGGGGGGGGGGGGGGGGGGGGGGGGGGGGGGGGGGGGGGGGGGGGGGGGGGGGGGGGGGGGGGGGGGGGGGGGGGGGGGGGGGGGGGGGGGGGGGGGGGGGGGGGGGGGGGGGGGGGGGGGGGGGGGGGGGGGGGGGGGGGGGGGGGGGGGGGGGGGGGGGGGGGGGGGGGGGGGGGGGGGGGGGGGGGGGGGGGGGGGGGGGGGGGGGGGGGGGGGGGGGGGGGGGGGGGGGGGGGGGGGGGGGGGGGGGGGGGGGGGGGGGGGGGGGGGGGGGGGGGGGGGGGGGGGGGGGGGGGGGGGGGGGGGGGGGGGGGGGGGGGGGGGGGGGGGGGGGGGGGGGGGGGGGGGGGGGGGGGGGGGGGGGGGGGGGGGGGGGGGGGGGGGGGGGGGGGGGGGGGGGGGGGGGGGGGGGGGGGGGGGGGGGGGGGGGGGGGGGGGGGGGGGGGGGGGGGGGGGGGGGGGGGGGGGGGGGGGGGGGGGGGGGGGGGGGGGGGGGGGGGGGGGGGGGGGGGGGGGGGGGGGGGGGGGGGGGGGGGGGGGGGGGGGGGGGGGGGGGGGGGGGGGGGGGGGGGGGGGGGGGGGGGGGGGGGGGGGGGGGGGGGGGGGGGGGGGGGGGGGGGGGGGGGGGGGGGGGGGGGGGGGGGGGGGGGGGGGGGGGGGGGGGGGGGGGGGGGGGGGGGGGGGGGGGGGGGGGGGGGGGGGGGGGGGGGGGGGGGGGGGGGGGGGGGGGGGGGGGGGGGGGGGGGGGGGGGGGGGGGGGGGGGGGGGGGGGGGGGGGGGGGGGGGGGGGGGGGGGGGGGGGGGGGGGGGGGGGGGGGGGGGGGGGGGGGGGGGGGGGGGGGGGGGGGGGGGGGGGGGGGGGGGGGGGGGGGGGGGGGGGGGGGGGGGGGGGGGGGGGGGGGGGGGGGGGGGGGGGGGGGGGGGGGGGGGGGGGGGGGGGGGGGGGGGGGGGGGGGGGGGGGGGGGGGGGGGGGGGGGGGGGGGGGGGGGGGGGGGGGGGGGGGGGGGGGGGGGGGGGGGGGGGGGGGGGGGGGGGGGGGGGGGGGGGGGGGGGGGGGGGGGGGGGGGGGGGGGGGGGGGGGGGGGGGGGGGGGGGGGGGGGGGGGGGGGGGGGGGGGGGGGGGGGGGGGGGGGGGGGGGGGGGGGGGGGGGGGGGGGGGGGGGGGGGGGGGGGGGGGGGGGGGGGGGGGGGGGGGGGGGGGGGGGGGGGGGGGGGGGGGGGGGGGGGGGGGGGGGGGGGGGGGGGGGGGGGGGGGGGGGGGGGGGGGGGGGGGGGGGGGGGGGGGGGGGGGGGGGGGGGGGGGGGGGGGGGGGGGGGGGGGGGGGGGGGGGGGGGGGGGGGGGGGGGGGGGGGGGGGGGGGGGGGGGGGGGGGGGGGGGGGGGGGGGGGGGGGGGGGGGGGGGGGGGGGGGGGGGGGGGGGGGGGGGGGGGGGGGGGGGGGGGGGGGGGGGGGGGGGGGGGGGGGGGGGGGGGGGGGGGGGGGGGGGGGGGGGGGGGGGGGGGGGGGGGGGGGGGGGGGGGGGGGGGGGGGGGGGGGGGGGGGGGGGGGGGGGGGGGGGGGGGGGGGGGGGGGGGGGGGGGGGGGGGGGGGGGGGGGGGGGGGGGGGGGGGGGGGGGGGGGGGGGGGGGGGGGGGGGGGGGGGGGGGGGGGGGGGGGGGGGGGGGGGGGGGGGGGGGGGGGGGGGGGGGGGGGGGGGGGGGGGGGGGGGGGGGGGGGGGGGGGGGGGGGGGGGGGGGGGGGGGGGGGGGGGGGGGGGGGGGGGGGGGGGGGGGGGGGGGGGGGGGGGGGGGGGGGGGGGGGGGGGGGGGGGGGGGGGGGGGGGGGGGGGGGGGGGGGGGGGGGGGGGGGGGGGGGGGGGGGGGGGGGGGGGGGGGGGGGGGGGGGGGGGGGGGGGGGGGGGGGGGGGGGGGGGGGGGGGGGGGGGGGGGGGGGGGGGGGGGGGGGGGGGGGGGGGGGGGGGGGGGGGGGGGGGGGGGGGGGGGGGGGGGGGGGGGGGGGGGGGGGGGGGGGGGGGGGGGGGGGGGGGGGGGGGGGGGGGGGGGGGGGGGGGGGGGGGGGGGGGGGGGGGGGGGGGGGGGGGGGGGGGGGGGGGGGGGGGGGGGGGGGGGGGGGGGGGGGGGGGGGGGGGGGGGGGGGGGGGGGGGGGGGGGGGGGGGGGGGGGGGGGGGGGGGGGGGGGGGGGGGGGGGGGGGGGGGGGGGGGGGGGGGGGGGGGGGGGGGGGGGGGGGGGGGGGGGGGGGGGGGGGGGGGGGGGGGGGGGGGGGGGGGGGGGGGGGGGGGGGGGGGGGGGGGGGGGGGGGGGGGGGGGGGGGGGGGGGGGGGGGGGGGGGGGGGGGGGGGGGGGGGGGGGGGGGGGGGGGGGGGGGGGGGGGGGGGGGGGGGGGGGGGGGGGGGGGGGGGGGGGGGGGGGGGGGGGGGGGGGGGGGGGGGGGGGGGGGGGGGGGGGGGGGGGGGGGGGGGGGGGGGGGGGGGGGGGGGGGGGGGGGGGGGGGGGGGGGGGGGGGGGGGGGGGGGGGGGGGGGGGGGGGGGGGGGGGGGGGGGGGGGGGGGGGGGGGGGGGGGGGGGGGGGGGGGGGGGGGGGGGGGGGGGGGGGGGGGGGGGGGGGGGGGGGGGGGGGGGGGGGGGGGGGGGGGGGGGGGGGGGGGGGGGGGGGGGGGGGGGGGGGGGGGGGGGGGGGGGGGGGGGGGGGGGGGGGGGGGGGGGGGGGGGGGGGGGGGGGGGGGGGGGGGGGGGGGGGGGGGGGGGGGGGGGGGGGGGGGGGGGGGGGGGGGGGGGGGGGGGGGGGGGGGGGGGGGGGGGGGGGGGGGGGGGGGGGGGGGGGGGGGGGGGGGGGGGGGGGGGGGGGGGGGGGGGGGGGGGGGGGGGGGGGGGGGGGGGGGGGGGGGGGGGGGGGGGGGGGGGGGGGGGGGGGGGGGGGGGGGGGGGGGGGGGGGGGGGGGGGGGGGGGGGGGGGGGGGGGGGGGGGGGGGGGGGGGGGGGGGGGGGGGGGGGGGGGGGGGGGGGGGGGGGGGGGGGGGGGGGGGGGGGGGGGGGGGGGGGGGGGGGGGGGGGGGGGGGGGGGGGGGGGGGGGGGGGGGGGGGGGGGGGGGGGGGGGGGGGGGGGGGGGGGGGGGGGGGGGGGGGGGGGGGGGGGGGGGGGGGGGGGGGGGGGGGGGGGGGGGGGGGGGGGGGGGGGGGGGGGGGGGGGGGGGGGGGGGGGGGGGGGGGGGGGGGGGGGGGGGGGGGGGGGGGGGGGGGGGGGGGGGGGGGGGGGGGGGGGGGGGGGGGGGGGGGGGGGGGGGGGGGGGGGGGGGGGGGGGGGGGGGGGGGGGGGGGGGGGGGGGGGGGGGGGGGGGGGGGGGGGGGGGGGGGGGGGGGGGGGGGGGGGGGGGGGGGGGGGGGGGGGGGGGGGGGGGGGGGGGGGGGGGGGGGGGGGGGGGGGGGGGGGGGGGGGGGGGGGGGGGGGGGGGGGGGGGGGGGGGGGGGGGGGGGGGGGGGGGGGGGGGGGGGGGGGGGGGGGGGGGGGGGGGGGGGGGGGGGGGGGGGGGGGGGGGGGGGGGGGGGGGGGGGGGGGGGGGGGGGGGGGGGGGGGGGGGGGGGGGGGGGGGGGGGGGGGGGGGGGGGGGGGGGGGGGGGGGGGGGGGGGGGGGGGGGGGGGGGGGGGGGGGGGGGGGGGGGGGGGGGGGGGGGGGGGGGGGGGGGGGGGGGGGGGGGGGGGGGGGGGGGGGGGGGGGGGGGGGGGGGGGGGGGGGGGGGGGGGGGGGGGGGGGGGGGGGGGGGGCCGAATCTACCAATGTAGATTCCTTTTTATCTAGAAAAACTAGGCAGGTTTTTCTTTGTGACAATAAAAATAAGTACAAGTGGTAGGTTCCGTTGGATGGTGTCCGCTGCAATAAAGAAAATATTACCTGATGCATGCAGTTCCGTTTGACTCTTTAGCCACTGAGAATACACCCTAACCCTAGCGAGCGGCGGCAGTGCCTCATTGTTGCTGAAGATTTTGTAGGAGGATTCATGTGTTTGATTTGAACCTAAGTGCTTGCTGTATGTACACAATGTTAATGAATTTTTTAAGATTCTGTAGTAGGATTCAGGTGCTACCATACGTAGGTTTAGTTCTTACATGAATTTTCTTATCTCTGCTAATAAATTTTTTTAAAGATACCGTAGCTGATTTTCTTATCTCTGCTAATGAATTCTTCTTGTACGAGTTTCAGTTTTAGATGTTCTGCGCACTAACTGATGGATGCCCTTTTATTCAGATTTCTTGATCACTGGATTTCTTGATTACCGATGTTGATTCTGCAGTATATA
>JAAAWM010010722.1:0-49227 GCA_036873465.1 Thinopyrum obtusiflorum
TTTATATTATTTTTTGGACTAACCTATTAATCGAAGGCCCAACCCAAATTGCTGTTTTTTTCCTATTTTAGTGTTTCGCAGAAAACGAGTATCAAACGGAGTCCAAACGGAATGAAACCTTCAGGAGCATTATTTTTGGAACAAACGTGATCCAGGAGACTTGGAGTGGACGTCAAGAAACAATCAAGGAGGCCACGAGGCAGGGGGCGTGCCTACCCCCCTGGGCTCGCCCTCCACCCTCGTGGGCCCCTTGTTGCTCCACCGACCTACTTCATACTCCTATATATATCCATATACCCCGCAAACATCTAGGAGCACCACGAAACCCTATTTTCACCGCCCCAACCTTCTGTACCCAAGAGATCCCATCTTGGGGCCTTTTCCGGAGCTCCACCAGAGGGTGCATTGATTATGGAGGTCCTCTACATCAACTCCATGGCCCCTCCGATGATGTGTGAGTAGTTTACCTCAAACCTTCATGTCCATAGCTAGTACCTAGATGGCTTCTTCTCTCCCTTTGGATCACAATACAAAGTTTTCCTCGATTCTCTTGGAGCTACAGAAGGTTGCGGCGGTGGAAATAGGGTTTCGTGGTGCTCTCAGATGTTTTTGGGGTATATGAGTATATATAGGCAAAAGAAGTAGGTCAGTGGAGCCATGAGGGGCCCATGAGGGTGGGGGCGCGCCTACCCCCCTGGGCGCGCCTCCCTACCTCGTGGCCGCCTTGTTGCTTCCTTGACGTCCACTCCAAGTCTCCTGGATTGCGTTTGTTCCAAAAATAACTCTCCCGAAGGTTTCATTCCGTTTGGACTCCGTTTGATATTCCTTTTCTGCAAAACACTGAAATAAGCAAAAAAACAGCAATTTGCACTGGGCCTTTGGTTAATAGGTTAGTCCCAAAAATAATATAAAAGTGCATAACAAAGCCCATTAGACATCCAAAACAGATAATATAATAGCACGGAACAATAAAAAATTATAGATACGTTGGAGACGTATCAGAGGCCTGTGCGGCAGCACAGCCGGCCACGGGAGGCAGGAGCAGGCGGTCCCGCCGGTGCAGGATTTGGCGGCTGGAGCAAGAAGATCAGACTTTGAAGAAGCACGACGGCCGTTGGATTGACATCCAATGGTTACGTCTGCTAGAATCGTTTGTTGATGTATATAATAAGTAAAAAAACCTTGCATACGCGTCAACTTAATAGGCCCACAAGTCAGACCATTCCCTATTTTTTCCCCCCCCCCCCCCCCCCCCCCCCCCCCCCCCCCCCCCCCCCCCCCCCCCCCCCCCCCCCCCCCCCCCCCCCCCCCCCCCCCCCCCCCCCCCCCCCCCCCCCCCCCCCCCCCCCCCCCTTTTAATACCGAAATGTCGAGCCAGATTTAAAGTACTTTGAAGATATATTTAAATTAGGTTAAAGCCCAGTGAAATTGGAATCTGAAAATGTGAAAAATTAAAATATTATAAAGTAATTGCCAATTTTTCATCTGTTTTTTATATTTACAGCCCATTTCATATTACTTTCAAGATTTGCAGCCGTCTTGAAAGAGTTGCAGCCCATCAGGGCGTAGAAAAATAAGTAGGCCTGGATTGGGTATTCTTCAGAAAAAATAAACTAGGCTCATTTTCACAAAGAAAAAATAGCTGGACTGGTCATGTGGTGAAGTAAAATATAAGCCTGGGCTAGACGGGCCACAGCCCAGTTGAAACCCTGCTCCGTCTCAACGATAACAAAAAATATACTGCTCGAGCAGCTACGTCCCAGGTGTCAGCCAATCTTGTGATGTTCTCTTGTCTATTGACTATATACATGATGACCCACAAGTATAGGGGATCAATTGTAGCTCTTTTCGATAAGTAAGAGTGTCGAACCCAACGAGGAGCAGAAGGAAATGACAAGTAGTTTTCAATAAGGTAATGTCTGCAAGTGCTAAAATTGTAAGTAGCGGAGTAGTTTGATAGCAAGATAATTTGTAACAAGCAAGTAACAATAGTAGTAACAAAAGTGCAGCAAGGTATCCCAATCCTTTTGAGGTAAAGGACATGCCAAAACAGTCTCTTATGATAAGCAAAGTGTTCTTGAGGGTACACGGGATTTTCATTTAGTCACTTTCATCATGTTGGTTCGATTTGTGTTTGCTACTTTGATAATTTGATATGTGGGAGGACCGGTGCTTAGGTGCTGTTCTTACTTGAACAAACATCCTACTGATGATTAACCCTCCTGCAAGCATCCGCAACTAGGAGAAAAGTATTAAGAATAAATTCTAACTATAGCATTAAACTTTTGGATCCAACCCCCCCCCCCCCCCCCCCCCCCCCCCCCCCCCCCCCCCCCCCCCCCCCCCCCCCCCCCCCCCCCCCCCCCCCCCCCCCCCCCCCCCCCCCCCCCCCCCCCCCCCCCCCCCCCCCCCCCCCCCCCCCCCCCCCCCCCCCCCCCCCCCCCCCCCCCCCCCCCCCCCCCCCCCCCCCCCCCCCCCCCCCCCCCCCCCCCCCCCCCCCCCCCCCCCCCCCCCCCCCCCCCCCCCCCCCCCCCCCCCCCCCCCCCCCCCCCCCCCCCCCCCCCCCCCCCCCCCCCCCCCCCCCCCCCCCCCCCCCCCCCCCCCCCCCCCCCCCCCCCCCCCCCCCCCCCCCCCCCCCCCCCCCCCCCCCCCCCCCCCCCCCCCCCCCCCCCCCCCCCCCCCCCCCCCCCCCCCCCCCCCCCCCCCCCCCCCCCCCCCCCCCCCCCCCCCCCCCCCCCCCCCCCCCCCCCCCCCCCCCCCCCCCCCCCCCCCCCCCCCCCCCCCCCCCCCCCCCCCCCCCCCCCCCCCCCCCCCCCCCCCCCCCCCCCCCCCCCCCCCCCCCCCCCCCCCCCCCCCCCCCCCCCCCCCCCCCCCCCCCATGATGAGGACGATGATTTCCCCCTCCGGGAGGGAAGTTCCCCCGGCGGAATCACTCCGCCGGAGGGCAAAAGTGCTCCTGCCCAAGTTCCGCCTCGAGACGGCGGCGCTCCGTCCCGGAAGTTGTCTCCTTATTTTTTCTAGGTCAAAATGACTTTTATACCAGAAGATGGGCACCGGAGGTGGGCCTGGGTGAGCACAACCCACCAGGGCGCGCCTGGGCTCCCTGGCGCCCAGGTGGGTTGTACCCACCTGGTGGGCCCCCTCTGGTAGTTATTTGCTCCAATAATTCTTAAATAATCCATAAAAAATCTCCAAGAAGTTTCAGCTTGTTTGGAGTTGTGCAGAATAGGTGGCCTGACGTAGCTTTTCCAGGTCCAGGTTTCCAGCTCCCGGAATTCTCCCCTTTGGTGTATACCTTGCAAATTATGAGAGAAAAGACATTAGAATTACTCCAAAAAGCATTATTATGGATAAAAACATTATAAATAACAGTAAGAAAACCTGATGCAAAATGGACGTATCGGCTCCCCCAAGCTTAGACCTCGCTTGTCCTCAAGCGAAAACCGAAATCGAAAAACATGTCCACATGCTTTGAGAGAGAGGTGTCAATAGAAACAAAATACAAATATAGAAGCATCATGTTGATTATTATAACAGCAACAAATTTAAACATAGGACTTTTATAATAGAACTTTTATCATATACTTCTCATGAATAAGTAACAGTTCATCACACAATCGAAGTAAAAAGAAAAAACTCTATTAGAAACCAACAAACTATGTTCTCAGTCAACTTTGCAACTACGGGGGGGGGGGGGGGGGGGGGGGGGGGGGGGGGGGGGGGGGGGGGGGGGGGGGGGGGGGGGGGGGGGGGGGGGGGGGGGGGGGGGGGGGGGGGGGGGGGGGGGGGGGGGGGGGGGGGGGGGGGGGGGGGGGGGGGGGGGGGGGGGGGGGGGGGGGGGGGGGGGGGGGGGGGGGGGGGGGGGGGGGGGGGGGGGGGGGGGGGGGGGGGGGGGGGGGGGGGGGGGGGGGGGGGGGGGGGGGGGGGGGGGGGGGGGGGGGGGGGGGGGGGGGGGGGGGGGGGGGGGGGGGGGGGGGGGGGGGGGGGGGGGGGGGGGGGGGGGGGGGGGGGGGGGGGGGGGGGGGGGGGGGGGGGGGGGGGGGGGGGGGGGGGGGGGGGGGGGGGGGGGGGGGGGGGGGGGGGGGGGGGGGGGGGGGGGGGGGGGGGGGGGGGGGGGGGGGGGGGGGGGGGGGGGGGGGGGGGGGGGGGGGGGGGGGGGGGGGGGGGGGGGGGGGGGGGGGGGGGGGGGGGGGGGGGGGGGGGGGGGGGGGGGGGGGGGGGGGGGGGGGGGGGGGGGGGGGGGGGGGGGGGGGGGGGGGGGGGGGGGGGGGGGGGGGGGGGGGGGGGGGGGGGGGGGGGGGGGGGGGGGGGGGGGGGGGGGGGGGGGGGGGGGGGGGGGGGGGGGGGGGGGGGGGGGGGGGGGGGGGGGGGGGGGGGGGGGGGGGGGGGGGGGGGGGGGGGGGGGGGGGGGGGGGGGGGGGGGGGGGGGGGGGGGGGGGGGGGGGGGGGGGGGGGGGGGGGGGGGGGGGGGGGGGGGGGGGGGGGGGGGGGGGGGGGGGGGGGGGGGGGGGGGGGGGGGGGGGGGGGGGGGGGGGGGGGGGGGGGGGGGGGGGGGGGGGGGGGGGGGGGGGGGGGGGGGGGGGGGGGGGGGGGGGGGGGGGGGGGGGGGGGGGGGGGGGGGGGGGGGGGGGGGGGGGGGGGGGGGGGGGGGGGGGGGGGGGGGGGGGGGGGGGGGGGGGGGGGGGGGGGGGGGGGGGGGGGGGGGGGGGGGGGGGGGGGGGGGGGGGGGGGGGGGGGGGGGGGGGGGGGGGGGGGGGGGGGGGGGGGGGGGGGGGGGGGGGGGGGGGGGGGGGGGGGGGGGGGGGGGGGGGGGGGGGGGGGGATGACTTCTATGTGAATATAAACAAACATAAACCATTAAGTTGTCTTCCTTGTCCAACGTCAACAATTTTGGCACATAATATTTTGATGAGGGCTCACAATCACAAAAGATTTATAGGATAGTATATTTATATGTGAATCTTCTCTGCCCTTATTAATTCTTTCATGAGTTGCATCATTGACTAATACTATGTTGGTCAATCTCTAATAAAATTTCCTACTTATACTTTTCCTTATGTGGTGCCATCACCTACCATAGGATTAGTATATGATCTTATTGATTTAATTCCTTTCTTTTATTTATTTCCTTTCTCTTTTCCTTTCTTTCTTATTTCTTTTCTTTATTTGCAACATGAAAGTAAAGAAAGCAAAAACTCAAACTAAACTTTATTATATAACTTGCACACGATTACAATGATAGATCACTAAGCAAACTCTCAAAGAGGAAAGGATCGAACTAAACTTTTATTCATCTAAAGCAAAAAGATCAAACTGAAATAAGTAAAAGCAAAAGGATAGTGGGATGATATGATACCGAGGCACCTCCCCCAAGCTTGGTGGAAGCCAAGGGGAGTGCCCATACCCGATGCTCAGTTCTCCTTTGGTGGTGAAGAAGATGGTGGTGAAGAAGCGATCCTATCCTTAAGGATCAAGAGATTCTCCAACCAACGGATGACGCTCCGGAGATAGATGATATGCTCTTGATGCAGAATATTTTCGCAAGTGAGATACTTATTTTGTATGCGAACTATTTGAATGATGCGAAAAGCTTCAATATCAGCAGGAGTAAGGTGAGTAAGGTAGGGCTTAAGAATATCTTCCTCCTCCTTGACCAGCAATGCTTGTGCAGCCACCGGGGATGGATCTATGGTAGCTTCCTTGCCCTTGTCTCCCTTGACGGCATCCGTAGGCTCCTCCCTCTTCGTATTGATCTTCATCAGCCAAGCATCTTCTTCCATGTTGTTGGAGGAGCAGGAAGACATGATGCCTGGCTTGATAAATCTGACCGGAAACAGCAAGAAAGGAGAACAGAGGATTTCTCCGTGATACAGTGATCAACAGTTTCAGGAAATATATAGAGATTTTTTATCTTGGGGAACAAGCATACAGAAGAAAAACGGAGTCCGGAAGGTGTCCCAGGTGGGCACAACCCACTTGGGCGTGCCAGGCTTGCCTGGCGCGCCCTGGTGTCTTGTGCCCACTAGGGGACGCTTCCTGGAAGTTTCTTTACTTCCAAAATTCTTAAATATTCCAAAACTGATAACAAAATATTTTTATGGATTTTTTGGAGTCCCTTTACTTACCGTATCACGTACCTCCCTATTTTCACGATTCTAGAGTGTTCCGGAAGGACTCTTTTATGTATTCTTCCGGTGTCAAAGTTTGGATAATATTACTTTCAACATTAATGGGTGTACCTGAGATATAATGCTTTATTCGTTGTCCATTGACAACCTTCGGGTTAGTACCTTCGGAATTATTTACTTTGATGGCTCCAGACCGGTAAACCTCCTCGATAACATAGGGGCCTTCCCATTTTGAGAGGAGTTTTCCTGCAAAGAATCTAAAACGAGAGTTGTACAAAAGAACATATTCTCTGACTTTAAACTCACGCTTTTGGATTCTTTTGTCATGCCATCTTTTAACTTTTTCTTTGAATAATCTTGCATTTTCATAAGCTTGGGTTCTCCATTCATCTAATGAGCTAATATCAAATAACCTCTTTTCACCAGCAAGTTTGAAATCATAATTGAGTTCTTTAACTGAACAATATGCTTTATGTTCTAACTCAAGAGGCAAATTACAAGCTTTTCCATAAACCATTTTATAAGGAGACATACCCATAGGATTTTTATATGCTGTTCTATAAGCCCAAAGTGCATCATCTAATTTCTTAAACCAATTCTTCCTGGACCTATTAACAGTCTTTTGCAAAATTAATTTTATTTCTCTATTGCTAAGTTCAACTTGACCACTAGACTGAGGATGATAGGGTGATGCAATTCTATGGTTAACATCATACTTGGCAAGCATTTTATGAAAAGCACCATGAATAAAGTGTGAACCACCATCTGTCATTAAATATCTAGGGACTCCAAACCTTGGGAAAATTACTTCTTTAAGCATTTTAATAGAGGTGTTGTGATCAGCACTACTAGTTGGAATAGCTTCTACCCACTTAGTAACATAATCAACAGCAACCAAAATATGTGTATACCCATTAGAGGAAAGGAAAGGTCCCATGTAATCAAAACCCCAAACATCAAATGGTTCAACAGCAAGTGAATAATTCATAGGCATTTCTTGACACTTACTGATATTACCTATTTTTTGGCATTCTTCACAAGATGAGACAAACTTACGGGCATCCTTGAAGAGAGTAGGCCAATAAAATCCAGATTGCAATACCTTATGAGCAAATCTATCTCCAGCATGATGCCCTCCATAAGCTTCTGAGTGACATTTCCATAGGATTTGTCCCTGTTAATGCTCAGGTACACAACGTCTAATAATACCATCTACTCCTTCCTTATAAAGATGTGGGTCATCCCAAAAGTAATGTCTTAAATCATAGAAGAATCTTTTCTTTTGTTGGTATGTAAAGCTAGGTGGTAAATATTTAGCAACAATGTAATTAGCATAGTCAGCATACCAAGGAGTACTATGAGAAACATTTATTGCAGCTAACTGCTCATCAGGAAAACTATCATCAATAGGAAGTGGGTTATCAAGCACATTTTCAAGCCTAGACAAGTTATCAGCTACGGGGTTCTCAGCTCCTTTTCTATCAATGATATGTAAATCAAATTCTTGTAGCAGAAGAACCCAACGAATAATTCGAGGTTTAGCATCTTTCTTTTCCATAAGATATTTAATAGCAGCATGGTCTGTGTGAATAGTTACTTTGGAATCAACAATATAAGGTCTAAATTTATCACAAGCAAACACCACTGCTAAGAATTCCTTTTCAGTAGTAGCATAATTTCATTGAGCACTATCTAGAGTTTTATTAGCATAATGAATAACATTCAATTTTTTATCAACTCTTTGTCCTAGAACAGCACCAACAGCATAATCACTAGCATCACACATAATTTCAAAAGGCAAGTTACAATCAGGTGGTTGAACAATAGGTGCAGAATTTAAGGCTTTCTTGAGTGTTTCAAAGGCTTCTAAACAATTATCATCATAAACAAAAGGAATATCCTTCTGCAAAAGATTAGTGAGAGGCCTAGAAATTTTAGAGAAGTCCTTGATAAATCTCCTATAGAAACCAGCATGACCTAGGAAACTACGAATACCTTTTATATCTTTAGGACATGGCATTTTCTCAATTGCATCAACCTTAGCTTTGTCCACTTCATTACCTCTTTCAGAAATTTATGACCCAAGACAATGCCTTCATTTACCATAAAGTGGCACTACTCCCAATTCAAGACAAGATTTGTTTGTTCACATCTCTGCAAAACTCGCTCAAGATTGCTTAAACAATCATCAAAAGACTTCCCGTAAACAGAAAAGTCATCCATGAAAACCTCAACAATCTTTTCACAAAAGTCAGAGAATATAGCAGTCATACATCTTTGAAAGGTAGCAGGTGCATTACATAAACCAAAAGGCATACGTCTATAAGCATACGTTCCAAAAGGACAAGTAAAAGTGGTCTTTTCTTTATCAGGTTGAGAAACAGGTATTTGTGAAAAACTAGAATATCCATCAAGGAAGCAAAAGTGTGTGTTCTTAGATAATCTTTCAAGCATTTGATCAATAAAAGGCAAAGGGTAATGATCTTTTCTAGTTGCTTTATTTAATTTTGTAAAATCAATTACCATCCTATAGCCTGTAATAATTCTTTGTGGAATTAGTTAATTCTTATCATTAGGAACAACAGTTATACCTCCTTTCTTAGGGACACAATGAACAGGACTTACCCATCTACTAACAGCTATAGGATAGATTATACCTGCTTCCAGAAGTTTTAATATTTCCGTTCTTACCACCTCTTTCATCTTCGGATTTAACCGACATTGGTGATCAACAACGGGTTTAGCATTAGATTCCATATTAATTTTGTGCTGACATAGAGTGGGACTAATGCCCTTTAAATCATCAAGAGTATATCTGATAGCAGCTCGGTGCTTCCTTAGAACTTTCAACAATCTTTCTTCTTCATGTTCTGAAAGATTAGCACTAATAATAACAGGATATATTTTATTTTCATCAAGATAAGCATATTTCAAAGTGTCTGGCAATTGTTTTAATTCAAACACAGGATCACCTTTAGGTGGAGGAGGACCTCCCAGAGTTTCAATAGGCAAATTGTGTCTAAGTAGAGGACGTTGTTCAAAGAAAATCTTATCTATTTCCTTTCTTTCATGCATATGTAAATCATTTTCATGGTCTAGCAAATATTGTTCTAAAGGATCGGTAGGTGGCACAGCAATAGAAGCAAGACCAATTAATTCATCCTTACTAGGAAATTCTTTTTCGTGAAGATTTCTATTAAACTTGGAAGAATTAAATTCATGAGACTCATCACCAAAACTAACACCGACAATTTGTTTCTTACAATGAATCTTAGCATTAACTGTGTTCAAGAAAGGCCTACCAAAAATAATGGGACAAAGGTCATCTTGTGGGGAACCAAGAACAAGAAAATCAGTAGGGTATTTTATTTTCCCACACAAGACTTCAACATCTCTAATAATCCCTAATGGTGATACGGTGTATCTATTAGCAAGTTTAATAGTAACATCTATGTCTTCTAACTCTGCAGGTGCTATGTCTTTCATAATTTCTTGATATAAGGTGTAAGGAATAGCACTCACACTAGCACCCATGTGGCATAAGCCATGATAACAGTGATCTCCTATTTTAACTGAGATGACAGGCATGCCCACAACAGGTCTATGTTTATCCCTTTTATCAGGTTTAGCAATTCTAGCAGCTTCTTCACAGAAGTAAATAACATGCCCATCCATATCTTCTTCCAAGAGATCTTTAACCATAGCAATGCTAGGTTCTACTTTGATTTGTTCATCAGGTTTAGGTATTCTAATATAGCTTTTGTTTACCACAGTTGAAACTTTAGCATGTTCCTTTATCCTAACAGAAAAAGGTGGTTTCTCAATATAAGCAGAAGGGACAACTGGATCAACATCATAAAGTATAGTTTTTTCTTTAACTGGTACCTGTTCTTTAATTTCTTATTTAATAGGTGGGTGATATTTAAACCACTTCTCTTTAGGTAGTTCAACATGAGTAGCAAATGATTCACAAAAGGAGGCTACTATCTCAGAGTCAAGTCCATATTTAGTGCTAAACTTTTGAAAAGCATCGGTATCCATAAAAGATTTAACACAATCATACTTAAGTTTAATACCTGACACTTTACCTTCATCGAGTTCCCAATCTTCAGAGTTGCGTTTAATTCTTTCCAAAATATCCCACCGGAATTCAATAGTCTTCTTCATAAAAGAACCAGCACAAGAAGTATCAAGCATGGTTTGATCATTACGAGAAAGCCGAGCTTAAAAATTCTGGATAATAATTTCTCTTGAGAGCTCATGATTGGGGCATGAATATAACATTGACTTAAGCCTCCCCCAAGCTAGAGCGATACTTTCTCCTGGGGGGGGGGGGGGGGGGGGGGGGGGGGGGGGGGGGGGGGGGGGGGGGGGGGGGGGGGGGGGGGGGGGGGGGGGGGGGGGGGGGGGGGGGGGGGGGGGGGGGGGGGGGGGGGGGGGGGGGGGGGGGGGGGGGGGGGGGGGGGGGGGGGGGGGGGGGGGGGGGGGGGGGGGGGGGGGGGGGGGGGGGGGGGGGGGGGGGGGGGGGGGGGGGGGGGGGGGGGGGGGGGGGGGGGGGGGGGGGGGGGGGGGGGGGGGGGGGGGGGGGGGGGGGGGGGGGGGGGGGGGGGGGGGGGGGGGGGGGGGGGGGGGGGGGGGGGGGGGGGGGGGGGGGGGGGGGGGGGGGGGGGGGGGGGGGGGGGGGGGGGGGGGGGGGGGGGGGGGGGGGGGGGGGGGGGGGGGGGGGGGGGGGGGGGGGGGGGGGGGGGGGGGGGGGGGGGGGGGGGGGGGGGGGGGGGGGGGGGGGGGGGGGGGGGGGGGGGGGGGGGGGGGGGGGGGGGGGGGGGGGGGGGGGGGGGGGGGGGGGGGGGGGGGGGGGGGGGGGGGGGGGGGGGGGGGGGGGGGGGGGGGGGGGGGGGGGGGGGGGGGGGGGGGGGGGGGGGGGGGGGGGGGGGGGGGGGGGGGGGGGGGGGGGGGGGGGGGGGGGGGGGGGGGGGGGGGGGGGGGGGGGGGGGGGGGGGGGGGGGGGGGGGGGGGGGGGGGGGGGGGGGGGGGGGGGGGGGGGGGGGGGGGGGGGGGGGGGGGGGGGGGGGGGGGGGGGGGGGGGGGGGGGGGGGGGGGGGGGGGGGGGGGGGGGGGGGGGGGGGGGGGGGGGGGGGGGGGGGGGGGGGGGGGGGGGGGGGGGGGGGGGGGGGGGGGGGGGGGGGGGGGGGGGGGGGGGGGGGGGGGGGGGGGGGGGGGGGGGGGGGGGGGGGGGGGGGGGGGGGGGGGGGGGGGGGGGGGGGGGGGGGGGGGGGGGGGGGGGGGGGGGGGGGGGGGGGGATGACACCACTAAGGGAATCACAACATGCATACTATCAAAATATCGAACACATATCAAGTTCACATGATTACTTGCAACATGATTTCTCCCATGACCTCAAGAACAAAAGTAACTACTCACAAATGATAAACATGCTCATGATCAGAGGGGTATTAAATAGCATAATGGATCTGAACATATAATCTTCCACCAAATAAACCGTATAGTAATCAACTACAAGATGTAATCAACACTACTAGTCACCCACAAGCACCAATCTATAGTTCCGGTAACAAGATTGAATACAAGAGATGAACTAGGGTTTGAGATGAGATGGTTCTGTTGAAGATGTTGATGGAAATTGCCCTCCCCAAGATGGGAGAGTTGTTGGTGATGATGAGGACAATGATTTCCCCCTCCGGGAGGGAAGTTCCCCCGACGGAATCGCTCCGCCGGAGGGCAAAAGTGCTCCTGCCCAAGTTCTGGCTCGAGACGGCGGCGATCCGTCCCGAAAGTCCTCTCCTTATTTTTTCCAAGTCAAAATTGACTTATATACCAGAAGATGGGCACCGAAGGTGGGCCTGGGTGAGCAAAACCCACCAGGGCGAGCCTGGGCTCCCCGGCGCGCCCAGGTGGGTTGTGCCCACCTGGAGGGCCCCCTCTGGTAGTTATTTTCTCCAATAATTCCTAAATAATCCATAAAAAATCTCTGTGAAGTTTCAGCTTGTTTGGAGTTGTGCAGAATAGGTGGCCTGACGTAGCTTTTCCAGGTCCAGATTTCCAGCTACCGGAATTCTCCCCCTTGGTGTATACCTTGCAAATTATGAGAGAAAAGGCATTAGAATTACTCCAAAAAGCATTATTATGGATAAAAACATTATAAATAACAGTAAGAAAACATGATGCAAAGTGGACATATAATTACGCTGACAATGTCGTGGGTCCCAGATGTCAGGAAACCACTAGGAGGAAGCATTTTCTTTTTCTATACGCTGATAATGGAGTATATATAACAAAAAAATGAGGAACTTCCATGCGTACGGCCATGGACATGGTGGGCCCCTACTGTCATCCTCTGCACGTACAGTCCTCTCCCGATTCCTCTTGTTTGTTGACCATGTTGACAACACGAGAGGGCGGCGTCGCGGTGAGTGCACCAAAGCGCGCAGAGGACGAAGGCGACGCCTCGGACGTCGTCATTAACGATTTAGGAGATGGTGGGGCGGTGATGCATGCGCCGAGGCGCAGTCAGCCGTGGGAGAGGGAAGCAGGCGACCCCGCCGGCGCTGGTTTGGTTTTGGTAGCTGGAGGAAGACAAGACTGAAGAAACACGACAGACCATAAAAGCAGCAAGAGTACTTAACAACCTTAACTGAAACCAGCAGGGGCAGTTAACAACCATAGCTGAAAGCAGTATGAGTACTTATATAGGTTCAACCATACAAAGCACGCCTCGAACAATGCTACTTTGCCTACAGTTAACCAAGGGTGAGGCCACCAAGCCCCAGGACAAGGCCCAGGCACCACCCCACGCATCCACGACCTTCTGAAAGTGGCTTCATATCGCAATGTGGTCAATAAACAGGATATTCGCTTTAGAGCCATGGAAAAGCATGAACATAACCTTCTGTCCTATTCTCCAAGATGGACGGGCCTTCATTATTTGAGACCACCAATGAATGAGTATACTTTCACCTCCAAGGGGAATGGAGGAGGTCAACATAAACATCATGTTGTGACCAAGCACAAGTCTGACCCGACCATGGTCAGGCATCTGTATAGGAACAATAGAACTGGGCAGTTTCTATTTCTAGAAGATCACAGCTGTAAAACTGTGTATAAGCAAGAGTTTATGAACAACATATATAACAGAAAACAGCTCGTACCATAAGTTTCTCGACACAGTTGGACCTGTTCAACGAGTGCAGCAGTGGCACACATATCCCACGTGGCCTTCCACCATTGAAACGCCCCACAAGGACCTCAAGACGAACAATAAAGTGTAGGAACTTGTGGATGTCGTCCCAGTCAACTTCAGTGCCATCAGTAACAGTCGAGTTCTTATAGAATAACAAATGAGTATCCTGCTTAACTTTGAAATAACCTACACATGCCACCAATTATAAGAAATATTAGTTAGAAGTAGCATCTTCGTGAGAGATTCGTTGCTACTTCTAAAGTTAAATTGTGATTAGTTAGACAGAATAGGTGGATTAAGAAGTAATCGAGGCAACAAGCAAGAACCAGATACAAAACTAGCATCGATGAACAATTGGAACGACGTCGGGGTGGAAGATCACAGTGAAGATGAGACCAGGTTCTGCTATTTCCATCAACATTCGTGCGCCAACTTTCAGTCCGTAACACTTGAGAAAGTTTATCCAAGTTCGGCCATAAAAAAAGCAGCGATCTTCTTGGTTCATGAACCCAACTCGGAACTTATATACATGGCTTGTCTTCAATGTGACCATTAAACTGGTGTATTCAGTTATGGCAAGGCCGACCATCTTGAGTACATGTGTTCTGGCAGAGCAAGGAATGCACTGCAGGAAAAATAATATGAGAACACAATGTATTCCCTATCCAAATCTAGAAATAATTTCCTCCTTCACGTCAGTGTTGACCATGGTACTAGTACCTTTTATCCAAATATAGCAATCCAAATTTCCAAATTAGTCGACAGCATGTTCAAAAAAACCCACCCTCCTGGATAGAAAAGAGGATTCTAGGAACATACTGTGCGCGTTTTAAAATCCTGTGTTAGGATGAGAAGGAACAAGTGTGGCGTCTCGCCGAGGGTGCAGAAACCTGTAGGGTCCTCGCACTTTGGGCACTGCAAATGAAACACACCAGATTCAGTTGGAAGAAAAATGCATCAACGGCGGCGGCTGCCATCCTCGGATTACCCGCGACCAAGGGACTTGGATTTATCAGGGATGGATGAAGAATTCGTACCTAGTTCTTCATGAGAAAACCCTATGCAATCGCCGAGAGGGGGTTTTCTCTGAACAAGCAGACGAGGGAGAAGGGGATTCAGACCCAGTGAAATATTGCTGCTTTGTCCGTCCAGCTTACTGCCAAAGCTGGAAAGGTGGGGTTTTTGTTATTTGACGGCTCATTGGGCATTACTGCGGTGCTACGACCAGGATGAGTCTACCGTGCAGTATTGCACTCTAATTTGGTGCATGGCACGTGGACCCCGTTGCCGGATGCCCCACATATCAGCGAAAGGAAGTAGAAAGGCAGGAGTAACTAGTTACACATAAATATATTTTTGACAGAGAGATACTCCCTCTGTAAAGAAATATAAAAATCTTTTATATCACAACTTTATACATAAGAAAAATCAAGGGGAATATATATAACATAATATGGGGGTTCAGCTGAGAATATAATACTCAGACAGGCTCACAGTTCTGGACTTTGGGCCACAGGCCGGTGGGCCTGCATATTTGGGGGCCCATGTGTTCTACCTCAGCACTTTTCATATTGCAAGCGATCAGTATGACGCTGGTTTTAGATGCCATCGCGAGGCGAATACAGAAAATTGAATAAAGCACGGCAGCTGTTAGAATGAAATCGAATGACAGTTCCTAACCAGCAATCAGAGTTGCAATTCTATCAATGATATACTACGTGATAAATAATATTGTCGTACTACTTATACACACATGACACTTGTTACACCATGCTAGATTATTACATCAAAATCTCTCAGAGGATAGATCAGTTCGGCAGTTGCGTGTTGCTACTGAATAATTTCAAAGTTGATTTGCACCAGCTCTCCTTGCCGAGAAAGTTCAATTTTGACATCATCCCCTACCGCAAGATTTCATTTAGATTTGAACCTTGACCATCCTTTAGCATCAATCATCATGTGACCATCCTTTGTACTTACGGTATATTGAGCAGGTTCATTCACACCAAGGCCGCGCATGGTAAGAGAAACTAGGCCACGGTCGCCCGGATTGTTGAATGACTCCCTCGTTGCTCTAGGAATTCTCTGTTTGCAAACAAGAAGACATACACAAACAGTTAGATCAACATAGTGAATCATGTGAAACAACATGGAAAGAAAAAAGAATGAAGCACTTGGGCGGCCAATGCTTACCAAGAAGATGGAGATGTCAGTTTTTGTAAGGACTTTGGTATATGCAGTGCGAACTGCAGCCCAGTCTGTTGCCGGTGCAACTGCTGGTTCCGTTGCCGCTGCACGGGCCGGAGCAGATGCAAGTGCAAGTGTTGGTGCTGGTGCCGGAGCCATTGCTGGTGCCCTTGCCGGTGCGACTGGTAGTACCGCTGCTGCTGCCAAAGATGGAGCTCCTTGTAGAGCTGGTGCCGGTGTCGGAGCAGGTGCCAATGTCGATGCCCGATCCTCCGGTAGATCAGCCTGATCCGCTGACGCAGTCGGTGCCCAATCCTCAGGTGGATCAGACTGAGCTGCTGCCGCTATCAGTGCTAGAGCAAGTGTCGTCAGAGAAGGTGCTGGTGCTCGATCCGTTGCTGAAGGTGGTACCGATGTGTGAGACAGCAGCGATCATGTCTGGTCTGCTATGATCAGCTTTCTAACTTGACTAGGCTTCGTGACCGTGATCCAGTCTTTTTCTTCATTTCTTTTAAACACGAGAAGGACTAATTGTGGCGTGTTTGTTAAACCAAATTGTAGTTCATCATAGGGCTTCAGCTTGTACTCAGACAACAGACTGATCCAATTGTGTCCAGTAATATAAGTGATGGAAAGTGCCTTCGTTACTGACACGACATAAGAAGTGAAACCTGCAAAAATAACCATCGTAGAGCAAATCAAATGCTTTATTCTATGATGAATGTCACATGGCAAAACCTGCATCGTAAAATTGCAGCAAAAGTAAGAAAACATGACATTAAATCAATAATATTTAGACAGTAGATCAATAAGATTTACTTGATGTGACACGAGTGAATCCTTACCAGGAAATCACTATGTTCAAGTTCTAAACAGAAGATTGATCGTCCAACTACGCGTGGCATGCAGGGCCCCCTCTTACTCCCACAAGCAGGACCGTCCAAAGGTCGTGACAAATCATATGGACCGAACATCCATGGGAATGGAAATCCTGGTGGGTGCGATAAACCCTGCAATGCATACAAATATTGGAGTGTAACCATAATTGATAAACCATCCTCACAAAAAAAGATGATCTGGATACTTCAAAATATACAGACTGAATTGAGTGGACAGACATTAACATAGACTGTTCTCATGACTCACCACACACCAAAAGCGGCAGTACTAATCAATACAGGGTTCACACACACAAATCAAGTACTGAATAATAGTACTTACTACAAACAAGCAAAGTTGCACTAATTAAACTCTGCAGACTATTTCTTGCCACCGACCTACGGGATGAACCCCGCATAACTGACTAGGCCGTGGACTTCGTGAGAGATGTCTACCTGCACCATCACCATCTCGTCAACCTTGGAGAACCTAACAGAGTGGTCTTTCCACTCATAAACATGAAAATGAAGACAGTCCGCATCAGATTTGTTGGGAAGCTTTACAAGAACCACACCCTTCGTAATCGAAGGCACAACCAGGAAATAGTTGTGGTCAAGTACACCCTCGAGAACACGCCTGACAACAATGCTACAGGAAAACACTAGTTTAGTACACATGGCGACAAGGACACAACAGCTGGATAGTTTAGTAGTAGAACTCATCCTCAGGTCTTCCAGTTCACACGACATGACTTTGAGAACTTCATCTCCACCACATACCTGGTTCTAATTCAAACAGAAACCAAATATTTTATTACTACCACCGTTCAGAAATATAAGATGATTTTCGATATTTTACTCCATATATGACTACATATACGCACAGAAATGAGTGAACACAGACACTACAACATGTCTTCAAAGGCATGAGAGCAGAGGGATTACTTGCAATATCCATAACACAAGTTACTGAGGCTAATATACTCTCTTCAAAGGTAGCATTGATGTTCATAAAGTAGTTGAAAGTAATCTATGAGAAATCAGTTTCAACCTCTCACATGTTTTGGTCAAAAGAGGAATTTAGAACCGTCATTTGGCACACAAAAATCACATGCAAGATCACCCATAAAGTTGTACTACTAGTACTAGTACTGTGTGTTAGATGAAAAACACGATCAAGATCGAGAAAAAGATCGTCAAGAAGAGATATTTGAGGGAGTCCTGGATTGAGGGGTCCTCGGGCGTCCGGACTATGTAACATGGGCCGGACTAATGGGCTATGAAGATACAAGACAGAAGACTTCTTCCCGTGTCCGGATGGGACTCTCCTTTGCGTGGATGGCAAACTTGGCATTCGGATATGTAGATTCCTTCCTTTGTAAACCGACTCTGTACAACCCTAGGCCCCTCCGGTGTCTATATAAACTGGAGGGTTTAGTCCCTAGAGGCAATCACAATCATACAGGCTAGACATCTAGGGTTTAGCCATTACGATCTCGTGGTAGATCGACTCTTGTAATCCTCATATTCATCAAGATCAATCAAGCAGGAAGTAGGGTATTACCTCCATCGAGAGGGCCCAAACCTGGGTAAACATCGTGTCCCCCGTCTCCTGTTACCATCGACCCTAGACGCACAGTTCGGGACCCCCTACCCGAGATCCGCCGGTTTTGACACCGACATTGGTGCTTTCATTGAGAGTTCCGCTGTGACGTCAAAGACAGGATTGATGGCTTGCCTTGTTATCAAGGAAGATGTCACCTCCGGAGGAGCCCTGGCCCTAGGCCAAATCCTCCGGCTGGGCGGCTTTACCATGACCGCCCGTACGGCCGTCAAGCCGACGATGACTACTCAGATCATCGAAAATCATCTCCGTATCGACTCCGAATACTCCAAACGGATGGATCCAGCGGAGTTGTCGTCTTTAAACGAACTCCTGGACCGCATTGCCGCCATGGGGGTCGCTACAGACTACGATCAGATTGGGCTTAAACCCGATCAGAGAGAAATCAAATCTCCGCCGATCACCCATCAGATAGCGGTCGTAGAGGAGAAAGACAACAACTCTTCCTCTACGTTGAAGATGAACTATGTTCGGATTTCCAAGCTCGAAGAGCTGGATACCTGTCTGCGGAACGACGCTCCCAGCCCTCCGAACCTAAAGTCGGACATTGGGCCTGGAAAATCAGTTGACATCCCGGAGCCCGAACTATTAAGTTCGGAAGATTTTCAAACTCCGGACCCCAAATTGGGTCAGGGTTCGGATTTAAAGCCACCCACCCACCACAAGCAATACTCACCAAGCAATTCCGACCCTCCGGATATATGCGACCTCATGTACATACGACAACAGTCTTAGGAAATAGTCCATCACTTTTGGGCCAGGGTCCTCCTTGTCAAAGACAAGATTAAAGATTGCCACGACGAGGATGAGATTCCAGTATTCTGCGATAATTGCACGCACGAAGGAATCCTCAACGCCATCAACCGCCGTTGCGTATTACACTTCGCTGACTTAGCAACCATAGTACAAAAGTACTGCGCAATGGAAAGCGCTTGGAAAACTCAGAAAACTCGCTGGGAACCCCCGGTTTCCACTCAACCCCTCGGGAGGGCGAAAAGGGTGCACCCTCGCGCGGAACCCGGTCCCATATTGAAGAAAACTAAGCCCATTACGGGACGTGGAACCGTTCTGGAGGGATGGCTCGATAAGCCATGCAAAATACACACGACGCCGGAAACCGAACCAACCCACAGCCTTAGAGCATGTTGGATACTCCGGCAAGTGGCCAAGAGCGGCGAGGATATCCTCACCAAAGACACCCCCGAGCAACACCCCCTGGAGGACGGCGACCTCAGAGTATTGACGGTCTTCGAGACTTTCGCTTCAAACAATCGGCGCAAGAGGGTACTCCGCGACCTCGCCGAAGTCTGCCAAGTCGCAGCAATAAACCCCTGGAATGACACGACCATAACTTTCAATGCCAGTGATGAACCAAGATTCTGTTTAGTCCGGACACCAGCCGCCTTGGACCTCAATCCAATCGTGGACGGCTTTCAGCTCACTAAAGTGCTAATGGACGACGGCAGCGGGCTAAACCTCATCTACGAGGACACACTCAATAAAATGGAAATAGACAGGAGCCGCATCAAGCAAAGTAATATGACCTTCCGAGGAATCATTCCCAGCCGGGAGGTGCGGTGCGCGGGGAAAATCACACTTGACGTGGTATTCGGCACGCCGGAGAACTACCGGTCCGAAGAAATAACCTTCCAAGTGGCCCCTTTCAACAGTGGATATCATGCCCTGTTGGGGCGAGATGCGTTCACACGCTTTCAAGCCATACCTCACTACGGGTATATGAAGCTCAAGATGCCCGGGCCCAATGGTATTATCACTCTCACCTGTGATCCGGACATAGCCCTCCGCGCCGAAATCAAAACCGCATCCCTAGCCCTCGAGGCACTGTCTGAGGCCCTCGCGGCCGAAGAGTTAACCTCACTACGCTCCACGGTGGACAGGGACGACGTAATCCTTGATAAGCGGCCCAAATCCACCTCTTTCAAACCAGCTGATGAAATAGTCAAATTTCAGGTCCACCCAACGGACCCCAAGAAGACAGCTTCCATCGAGGCACATCTGGACCCAACGGTTCATACCGCACTACGAGCGTTCCTACGCGAAAACTGGGACATATTCGCCTGGCACCCTTCTGATATGCCAGGAATCCCACGCAGGTTGGCCGAACACAGCCTCAATATTTTGAAGGAATATAAGTCGGTCAAGCAAACACTGCGGCGCTTTTCCGAACCCAAACAACAAGCTATGGGGGAGGAGCTAGCGAAGTTAATCGAGGCCGGATTCATTAGAGAAATAAAACACCCGGACTGGCTAGCAAACCTGGTGATGGTGCCAAAGAAGGACAAATCCTAGCGCCTGTGTGTCGATTTCAAAGACCTCAACAAGGCCTGCCCTAAGGATCCCTTCCCCCTCCCCCCGCATCGATCAGATTGTTGATGCTACTGCAGGACATGACTCACTGTGTTTCCTTGACGCATACTCCGGATACCATCAAATCAAAATGAAGGAACCTGATCAAGCCGCAACAGCATTCATTACCCCATACGGGCCTTTCTGCTTCAACACTATGCCCTTCGGGCTCAAAAATGCCGGCGCCACCTACCAACGCATGATTCAAACATGCCTGGAGAAAAAAATCGGCAAGACAGTTGAAGCATATGTGGATGACGTAGTCATCAAGACTAGGCACGTCGAGTCATTAATAGACGACCTGCATCTCACATTCGACAACCTCCGCACATACGACATCAAGCTCAATCCAGAAAAGTGTGTTTTCGGCGTACCCGTTGGAAAACTGTTGGGCTTCATTGTTTCCAATAGAGGAATTGAGGCAAATCCAGCAAAAATCCGGGCTTTGTCACAGTTGACTATACCAACAAACCTTAAACAGGTCTAAAAACAAGCCGGATGCATGGCAGCTTTAAGCCGCTTTATCTCCAGATTAGGAGAAAAAGCATTGCCACTTTATCGCCTTCTCCGATGCACCGACCACTTCGAGTGGACGAATGCGGCAACGGCTGGACTGGAAGAAATAAAGGCTCTTTTAGCGAGCAACCCAATCCTGGCCACGCCAAACGTCGGCGAACCAATGTTATTATACATCTCTGCAACACACCAGGTTGTGAACGCGGTGCTCGTCGTGGAGCGAGAGGCAGACGGAAACAAATTCCCACTCCAGAAACCGGTATATTACGTATCCACTGTCCTCACGCCATGCAATTCCCGGTACCCTCATTACCAAAAGATAGCATATGCGGTCTTCATGGCATCCCGGAAGCTACGGCACTACTTCCAAGAGTGCTCTATCACGGTGGCTTCCGAAGTACCACTCAATGACATAATAAACAACCGCGAGGCTACGGGCCAGATTGCTAAGTGGGCCATTGAGCTCCTGCCATTCGACATAACATACAAGCCGCGCCGAGCCATTAAATCCCAAGTATTGGCCGACTTCGTCGCCGAATGGACAGAGGCCGAACTCCCTAAAGAGTACGACACATATTCCAACTGGGTCATGTACTTCGACGGCTCTAAAATGCTGGCCGGTTTAGGAGCAGGTGTCGTTTTAACGTCCCCCACTGGAGACACAGTCCAGTACGTACTCCAAATATTATACACCGACTCCAACAATGCAGCCGAATATGAGGCCTTATTGCACGGTCTTCGAATGGCTACCTCCATGGGCATACAACGCCTGGAGGTGCGTGGGGATTCAAATCTCGCAATATCCCAAATAAATGCAGACTTCGACGCCAAAGATCCGAAGATGGCGGCCTATCATAACGCCATATTCAAAATATCAGCTAGGTTCGAGGGACTCGAGTTTCATCATGTGGCTCGGCAAAGTAATCAAGTGGCGGATGTCCTTGCTCGCATGGGCGCCAGGCGTGACCCCGTCCCGCCTAACATCTTTCTGGAAAGGCTCTTCAAACCATCCGTGGTATGGCCGGGTGAGAGCAGCAACACCAGTTCGGACCTGATTACACCCCCAGATTCCGAACACAACACCGATATCATCGGGGGCTCAGCCACCGAGATAACATCATCGGCCCATCTAATAATGGTAGTAATTGCCCCATGGACCGAACCCTTCTTGGCCTACCTTAATAGGCGAGAGCTCCCTGAGGACCAGAATGAGGCTCGCTGCATTGTTCGGCGCTCGAAAGCCTACAAGGTCCATGACGGAGAGCTCTACAAGAAAAGAGCTACCGAAGTCCTTCAAAGGTGTATCTCCGAAGAAGAGGGACGGCAGCTCCTAGCCGAAATCCACGCTGGTCTCGGCGGCCACCACGCCGCGGCTCGGACCCTTGTAAGTAAGGCCTTCCACATAGGCTTCTTTTGGCCGACGGCCCGAGCAGATGCATAGGACCTGGTCCAACATTATGTCGGATGCCAGCTCTTCGCCAATCAAAGCCATATGCCGCCTACTGCTCTACAAACAATCCCCATTACTTGGCCTTTTGCGGTCCTCGGGCCTGATATGGTCGGACCCCTTAAAGGAGGAAGCCATAAGAAAAAATATCTGCTAGTTATGGTAGATAAATTCACCAAATGGATAGAGGCCAAACCAGTGAAAACGGCCGAAGCCGGACCGGTGATAGACTTTATATCCGGTGTCGCGCACCGTTATGGTGTCCCACACAGCATCATCACCGATAACGGCTCCAATTTCACAGCCGATGAAGTGAAAACCTGGTGTGCTAAATTGGGCATTAAGCTCGATTACGCCTCGGTCTATCATCCACAAACAAACGGTCAAGTCGAACAAGCCAATGGTCTTATTATGAGCGGCATTAAACCTAGACTAGTGCGGTCTTTAAAAGAATCAGATAAGCACTGGGTTGAGGAGCTCGACTCCGTACTCTGGGGGCTGCGGACCACGCCTAATCGCACTACCGGATACACACCATTCTTTATGGTGTACGGCACAGAGGCCGTTTTGCCATGCGACATCATTCATGACTCACCTCGAGTGTGCATGTATGAAGAGAGAGAAGCCGAGTTGGATCGGCAGGACAGTCTAGATGCCTTGGAGGAGGAGTGCGACGTTGCAAAAGCCCGTTCTGCATTCTATCAACAATAGGCTCGCAGGTATCAAAGCAGAGAGGTGCGGGCCAAGACTTATAATGTTGGTGAACTCGTTCTACGCTTGCCAGAAAAGATAAAGGACATACTCCAGCCCAAGTGGGAGGGTCCCTTCATCATAGATGAAGTTCTCACTGGAGGAGCGTACCGCCTGCATGATGCATCGGACAATCACTTAGAGCCGAACCCGTGGAACGCCGCCAGACTCCGAAGATTCTACGCCTAGAGCCGGACTCTTTGTTCGTTTTCTCCTCCCTTTGTCTCCATTTTTTCCTCTCTTTGACTTTTTTCTAGCTTTAAGCTCCGGTGCGGCTAAACCGCGCACCTATGACATACACATCCTTAAATGTATACGCCCATGATGCCTGGGGGCTTCTTTTACATAAACTTATTATTATTATTTTCTGAGCATCAAGCTCCACACATATGTGTCCTTTCCTCTTATGTACCTTTTCTTCGCCATTATATGCACCGTTATGACTTAAGTTTTGGCCAAGCTGGGTTGCCTGGCTCCTGTGCTTATTCCCTACATTCCTGTTTGTTTGGCTAGGGCATAAAAGGAGCACCTCTGCGATTGTTACAGCCGGGTCATCCGGACTTGTACCTCAGACTGGGTGAAGCCAAAAGCTAGCGTTCTTAAGAGAATATTCGGTCGGCGAACGAAAGACGTTATACCCTAATTACACTATGAACCCCCAGATGTTACGTATACTGCGATTTTTCGATCACAGTTCGGACATGCATACTAACACATGCTCACCCAGGGAAAGGAACCCTTAATGGAACTATTCTCCCTGGAAGATGTTTCTTACAATCAACATGTAATATAACATAACTAGCCGGATACAACTTGTCTGTTCAAGCAACTATGACCCCTACGCCTGGTTTCCATGCATACCCCGGTCTATGTGGCCGCTTCGGTATTCGGAAACACTCCGCACCTTCGGGTCCAGAGGTCGAAGTGAAAAGGTCTGCCATGACAATCGTTTTACAATCCGGCTAGGGACAAATATGTCAATAGAAGTACATAGTCACTTGGACTCAAAAACTTCTTCCTCTATGCCATCTAACAGGCTGTCTAGCCTACAATCCTGTTGGGAATATTTGGCGGCTATCTTTACTTGGTCATATACCAAACTAACTGGAATTTCTTGTCCATCTGACCCCCGAGGTCCGACCCGGGCCATATGATTCGGATCAAGCTTGGTGTACCGTGTTTTTACCATGGCCCAGGCCTCTCGCACACCTTCTCGGCAGGCCGATATCTTCCATAATCAGAAGCGCCGCCGAGCTCCTTGGAATAGCTTCACAAGCTCCTCCATACTTCCTGGAGGAGAGGCAGATGGCCACAGAGCCTGGGCAACACTCCGCATTGCTTGCCGAGCTCAGTCGTGCAGTTGGGACAGCTCTTGTAGAAGGTCGCCTTGAGGGCCGGACATTTACTCTTCGGGACGGCTAGTCAGCATACCTGCAGACATAAATTTGTTAGATCATTTCTTTGCTGAATTACAGGAAGGTAAGTTCAAAAGCATACTGAATATGCCGCCTCGCAGCCTCCTATTCTCCTTAACAGCATCAGCTAGCTGGGCTCGCACATCTTTTAGTTCTTCGCCCAACAGGGTATTTTTTTTTTGCGAAGCCTCTCAACTACAGTACAGTTGTAGTATCTGAACTCACGCACTAACACACACCACACTCACACCACACGCACGCACGCATACCCCTAGTGCGCAAGCTAGATCTACAGACATATACTATATTCCGCGCGAGTATATAACTACAGGGCAGAGCCCTGCCGGCAACGCGCCCAACAGGGTATTAGAATCCTGTAGCTTGTTCTTTTCATCCCTGACCCGTGTCAGCACACGTTCGCCTGCGGCCAGTTGCCTTTTGGCCTCTTGTTCACCCGCCGGCGCGACTTTCAGTTGATCTGATGATCCTGCAATGGGAAATACAGCAGTATTAATATTGCTGGTATATGATCATATTTTTCTCGATGGAGGGGAACAATACCAGGCGGTGCCTCTTTGGATTTCTCCAGTTTGGCAGTTGCTGTAGCTAGCTGGGTCCGACACTTTTCCAGCTCTTGAGACAGTAGGTTGTTCTTCTCCGTGAGTGCCTGGTCATACAATGATCCTTAAATCAGTTGTATCAACTGCTCCAAGTCTCGGGGGCTACTGGTATATGATCACCAGATCGGTACAATGCGGACTTACCCGCATACCTGTCAAGTACTGGTCTGTGGCTCTGGTAAGCCCATCCCAAGCAGCTCGGATGTATGCATCAGCCGAGTTGAAGGCATTGAATGCCTCTTTTGTAAAACCGGGGTCACGGAGAGCGGCCCTCCCGCGCCGGTGGTTCATGGCGCTCTCCACTTCCGAGTTCGTGACGGATACATCATCCGAATCCTCTACAGAAGGGCAATACGGTGTCACTCCCGTGTCAGCCTCTGTCCTTAAGGCAGGGTCTAGAACCTGACTGGTGGAGGCGTGATCGACAGGACCCCCGGACATAGTCTGGCGCATGCTCTTCCTGATAAGACACAGCGGACAATGTTACAGTTCGATGTGACTGCCAAAGGGCGTATTTAAAAAGCCATACCTCTTTGATGAAGGCTCGGCCGTGTTTTCATTTGCCTTCCTCTTCGAAGGCTTGCCCGGCGCGGGCGCCGCTCTCTTGTGAGTCGCCTCTGGTGCAGCATGGCGTGCCGAGCGCCTCCCCTTTGGAGCACGAGATAGTGCGGTGGGTGAGGAAGAATGAGGAAGCTCTTTCGGAGGAGATGTCTCTTGATTACTTACATGTGAGGCAGGAAGGAGGCCGGGATAGTCGGCCATGATGGCCACTTCTGTGCCATCATAGCTCGCCTGGTAGAATACTCCCTCCTCAAGCTCTACAAATATATCCGGATCCTCTTCAAATCCGGGATCGAGGTCTCGATTATGGTCCTCCGGCTGTGGAGCGGGGCTATAGATCCCCGCGATAGCCTTTCACCATTCCTGTTAGAAATGAACGAGTAAATGTCAATTAAACATGACTCGGGGAAGGGATTGAGTAATGATGTAGGATTAAAGCTCACTCAGCTAGGGGGATTGTACATGGAGAATCCCTCTTGGCGCTTAAGGCGAGTGAACTCCTCTTTCTCCCCTTTATACAGATCGGCCAATATTTTGGCCATAGCGGCAGGGGTGTCCGGACCTTTTCGTCCGTAGCATGAGGCGTCATCTTCCCCATTGTAGTTCCACATAGGGAGTCCTCTGAACTGGAGTGGCTGAACACCCCGCACTATGGAAGTCACCATTACCTCAATTATTGATAATCCGGACTAAGCGAGTGTCCTTATCTTGCCCATTAATTGGTCGACTTCTGCGCTATCCTCCTCCTCGAGGCTCCGAGGAAGCCAGCTGTGGCGTTTCCTCAACGGGGCACTGGAAAATTCGGGGAGGCCCATTCGGACTGGGTCGGGGAGAGCGACATCTTCGATATAAAACCACTCCGAAGGCCACTCATCGGATGCCTTCTTCGGCGTGCCAGACAGGTATCCGGTCCTGGCTATGCGCCATACCTCGGCGCCGCCCACCTTGAATACCGATCCCTTTTGGGTACGAGGGACGAGGCAGAATAGCTTCCTCCATAACTCAAAATGGGCCTCACAGCCCAGGAATAGCTCGCAAAGAGCAACAAAACCCGCGATGTGCAGGATAGAGGCCGGGGTGAGGTTGTGCAGTTGGAGGCCGTAATACTCCAGGAGTCCTCGGAGGAAGGGGTGGATTGGAAACCCAACGCCTCTTAACAAGTAGGAAACAAAGCACACTCGCTCCCCCTAGTTGGATTGGGGAAATTCTCCGCCTGGGCTTCGCCATTGAAGGAGGTCAATCCTGCCCGAACAGGGACCAGATCCGCGGGGGGAAGAAATCCCTGCGTTTGAAGCTTAATCAGTTGATCGTGGGATACGGAACATCTCTCCCAATCACCTTTTTTAGAGCCGTGGGGGCAGGAGGAAGAACTGGGAATGCTAGCCATGTTGGAATGGTTTTCTCCTAGCAAGCTCTAAGGATTTTCCGCTTGGTGTGGAATGGAATCTGAGATCCAATCTCTTTAAATAGATGCCTTTCTTACATGGCCGGGGTGTTATGTGCAAAAAATACCCTGACCTCTCGTATTCGCTCGACACGTGGAAGCAGAAGCAATGGAGGCGCACAAGCCAAAGGGTGTGGCATTAAAACACAAACCGAGTACCGCTTTTCGAGTCAGGTACTTTGAAGTAATCGGAGAAGGAACCCGCCTTGCAATGCCGAAGACAATCAGCGCACCGGACACATCGTCATTGAAGCCTGGTTCGGGGGCTACTGAGGGAGTCCTGGATTGAGGGGTCATCGGGCGTCCGGACTATGTAACATGGGCCGGACTAATGGGCTATGAAGATACAAGACAGAAGACTTCTTCCCGTGTCTGGATGGGACTCTCCTTTGCGTGGATGGAAATCTTGGCGTTCGGATATGTAGATTCCTTCCTTTGTAAACCGACTCTGTACAACCCTAGGCCCCTCCGGTTTCTATATAAACAGGAGGGTTTAGTCCATAGAGGCAATCACAATCATACAGGCTAGACATCTAGGGTTTAGCCATTACGATCTCGTGGTAGATCGACTCTTGTAATCCTCATATTCATCCAGATCAATCAAGCAGGAAGTAGGGTATTACCTCCATCAAGAGGGCCCGAACCTGGGTAAACATCGTGTCCCCCATCTCCTGTTACCATCGACCCTAGACGCACAGTTCGGGACCCCCTACCCGAGATCCGCCAATTTTGACACCGACAATATTACCTGGACTTGCTTAATGAGGGATCCCAGAGAGGGGGGCTTGGACAGGGCGATGGCCTTGAGCTTGTCTGCGGTAGTCTCCGCGGGGTGCTTGCGCTTCTTCGTACCCTGAGCCTCGACGGTTTTTGCCAGAGCCATAGACATCACTTCGGCCGGTGCTCCAGGGTCCATCAAGAAACTGTCAAATAGAAATAAAAGAAAAGAAACCATAATAACAAACCCAAAAGAAGAACAGAGAGGGAGTTATAGGATCAGTCTCGGGGTTGCAAGACTGGGCGTTGGCCAGAATCAACACCATTGATGTGCTCACCTTTCCTTCTTTGAGAGAGAAGAATAATGGCAGAAGCAGGTCGGGATTTTCTTGAAGACATGAGGAACAGGATGAGGGAGAAGCGAGTTGGGGTTTTGTTCAAGAGAGGAAGCTGAGGGAGAAGAGTGAAATGATGGCTGCTTCATCCGTCCAACTTACTGCTGGAAAGGTGGGGGTTTTGTGATTTGACGGCTCATTGGGCATTACTGCGGTGCTTCGATCAGGGTAGTCTACTGTGAAGTTGGGCACTCTAGTATGGAGTAATTTAGTGCATGGCTAGTGGACCCCGATGCTGGCTGTCCCACACGTCGGAGAAAGTGAGTAGCAAGGTTCCCGACGACCGTCGAGGAGGATCCGCACGGTAGAGCGTGTCCACTGTTTTTCTGAAGAAATAAAAATGATTACAGCAAGCGTTTCCACTCTTACGACGGAGGAGTGCGAAACACGACAGCCACTTGAACTTACACAGTGCTCCTACTACTAGGCATGTGCAGTGGTTTATACGTCAGTACTACATAATCTTGTTGCTAGTGTAGTAAGATATGACGATAACAAATGATGTTGTGCGCATGTCAACTATATGAACAATAATGTAACATAGTACCCGTTTTTTGACTGTTCGGTCGAGAATGAATAGTGAGATCAATGTTAACAGAACTAGGTCTACAGCGCACGGAGAGTACGGTGCTATAGTACTCCACGGAACATGAACCATATGAAGCACAAATCAGTGTTAGGCTGGGTGTATGAAGGGTGCATGGGATGGGAGCAAAAGTTCCCTTCTCGACCCACTTTTGGGTGATTGGCAGAGTGCATGAAGGGTGCATGAGTCCACACTAGTAGGTTAACAAAAATACACTAGGAGCATGCATGAAGAGGGGTGCTGAGATGAGCATGCACGAAGAGGGAACAATTATATTGAGATGAGAATGCAACCAAACACACCCACACGCTTTGTGCTATAGTGACTGATCTGCACCTTCTGAGTTTGATCCAACGGTCATGTTGCGCCGAGATATGGACATGCCCATGCAGAGGACGCCCAAACACCACCGAAGTCCCTCTGCTTCTCGAGGCGCACGACGTTGGTGATGCAGGGTGCCACCGCCCGCAGAGCCTGCTCCCGGTCGACGGGAGCCAGCTCGTCAAAGATGGCGTCCGATGGCACGAATGGATTCCGGTGACGGAGCCCTGAGAGGATTCGCCCGGCAACGGCGACGGCAGCCCGCAACCCCTCCTTGTCCAGCTCCGCCCCCACCATCACGCGAAGACGGCTGAGCTCCTCGGATATATAGGTGAAGAAGGAGACCAGGTCAGGAAGCCGTAGCTCATTGAAGTCGGCAGGGTGGTCAAAAGGGTTTAGCCCGATGCCCGGCATGGTTGCCCCGGCACGACGGTAGGCATCGCGCAGCCGCAACACGTGCGTGGCAACATGGTCCACCAAGTGGCTGAGGCGATCCTGAACCTCGTCACGATCGGCCCGCTCGCGCTCTAGCCGTCTCGCCTGACCGCCTATCGTATCTCCCGCTTTCTGCAGCAATGCCGCCGACGCCTCGATCATCTTTGTGGTGGACGCCTGCCGCTTTTGAAGCTCCGTGAACTCCCGCACATAAAGGAGGAGCATGGCACTCCTCTCCTCCTTGAGCTCACGGAGCTCCATGTCCTTGGCCTTGAGCTCCACATCCTTGGCCTGGAGCTCCTATGTCAGGCGCCTCACCTCAGACTCCATGATCTGGTGTGCCGCCATGGAACCAGGTAGAAGCAATGGGGAGAGGAAGCAACGGGGCGAAACGGCTGAAAGGCAATGCAATCTACGGGAAGGCGGAGGGAGCTAGCCAAGGAGCGGGGTGAATCTTTTGGTTTTCACCATGGGAAAACACCAGTCGACGAATTTTCACATCAGGGAGCAGTGGGTTTTACAGGCGGAGTCATCGTGACTATTTGCTGCTGCGCCTGCTCCCGTTAATCAAAAAATTAAAAATCCTGCCGCCTCTGCTCCCGTCAATCAAAAAATTAAAAATCCTGCCGCGCCTGCCGCACCCATAGAACAGAGCAACGCCCTGGTGGATATTTAAATTTACCTACCGGCAAGGAGATAAAAAAGGGGTGAAAAAACAAATGTGGCGGCAGCCTAGATAATCGGTCGCACTAGGCAAACTAGCTAGCCACCGTGCTTCACTGATGTACTCGGCGGGAAAGGTGGTCTTTCATGATTTGACGACTCATTACTTGCTTCGGCGCTACGACCGAGGAGGACCCATAAACGCGCGGTAGGGCGTCCCATGTTTCAGAAAGGAAGAAAATATGCATGCACCACCCGGGAGGACCCCGAAACCGCGCGGTAGGGTGTGCCACATCTCGGCACGGAGGAAAAATGTGCATGTGAAAATATACTATATCAGACGTACTACCTATGGTTCGACCTCGGGACCCAGCCAGTCGGTCGAAAACACCCCACTAGCCACACAGCTTCATCATGCTAATGTGGCACGGAGGATAGGTGTGGTTAGCTCCATCTCGACCAGCCACAACGTCTCTTGTTCTAGGCGATTCTTCTATTTTCCAAGCTTTTTTAGTTATAATAACACCACGGCAAGCTAGCACCGCTCTTCGTGTGTACCCGTGCATCTAAAGGTTAGACGATGAAGAGGAGAGAGAGATCGCAGACCTGGGACCCACCAGTAAGTGAGTCAACGGTCATGCACGTGTTGACGAGCCACTCCCTCTACTCTACTCAACGTAATACAATATAAAATCAAGTTATGGGACAAAGCCAAAAACCGTTGTTGTTTCAGGCTATCGACTTACGCTTTGTAGTCCAGGTTGCCAGTTCGAATCTCGTCTTTCAGATTTGTTAGTTTTAGGTCCAAACTAGCAGAGTGGCCCTCGCAAATGCGAGGGCGCCATCTTTAGTGTGCTGAATGTTCTAAGTATTTACTTCTCTCTTATACTTATATTTTTTCAAGATACATTCTAGAAGTTGTAATTTCTTTCTTTATTTTGCATAAGATTGTGTCGGTAAGAACTGAAAAGAATGATGAATCATTTTTAGAAAGAGTAATGATACTAATTTGTTTGCTTGTAATCCACACGCCGCTAGATAATAATTGTATGCTTTCTTGGGTAGGTTAGCAGATGTACGTCCTTTTGACAATTTGTGCATATTTTTACTTAGTCAGGTAAGTTTCATATCGTTCGTTCCAAAAACGTATGAAACTTACCTTAGGTAAGTTTTATATTGTTGTGGAATGTATATATGTGGTTCTCGATCTAGGAAAAAAAATAGCTTCTACTCAAGGGAGTTCACTTATGACTTATGAGTCAGTATATGGAGGAACATGGATACCTTGTGATGGTTAAATCTGCACTTCACTTTTTCTAGATGGTGTACGCACATCATCACTGAAGAATAGTGACAAATAAGTGGGGGGGGGGGGGGGGGGGGGGGGGGGGGGGGGGGGGGGGGGGGGGGGGGGGGGGGGGGGGGGGGGGGGGGGGGGGGGGGGGGGGGGGGGGGGGGGGGGGGGGGGGGGGGGGGGGGGGGGGGGGGGGGGGGGGGGGGGGGGGGGGGGGGGGGGGGGGGGGGGGGGGGGGGGGGGGGGGGGGGGGGGGGGGGGGGGGGGGGGGGGGGGGGGGGGGGGGGGGGGGGGGGGGGGGGGGGGGGGGGGGGGGGGGGGGGGGGGGGGGGGGGGGGGGGGGGGGGGGGGGGGGGGGGGGGGGGGGGGGGGGGGGGGGGGGGGGGGGGGGGGGGGGGGGGGGGGGGGGGGGGGGGGGGGGGGGGGGGGGGGGGGGGGGGGGGGGGGGGGGGGGGGGGGGGGGGGGGGGGGGGGGGGGGGGGGGGGGGGGGGGGGGGGGGGGGGGGGGGGGGGGGGGGGGGGGGGGGGGGGGGGGGGGGGGGGGGGGGGGGGGGGGGGGGGGGGGGGGGGGGGGGGGGGGGGGGGGGGGGGGGGGGGGGGGGGGGGGGGGGGGGGGGGGGGGGGGGGGGGGGGGGGGGGGGGGGGGGGGGGGGGGGGGGGGGGGGGGGGGGGGGGGGGGGGGGGGGGGGGGGGGGGGGGGGGGGGGGGGGGGGGGGGGGGGGGGGGGGGGGGGGGGGGGGGGGGGGGGGGGGGGGGGGGGGGGGGGGGGGGGGGGGGGGGGGGGGGGGGGGGGGGGGGGGGGGGGGGGGGGGGGGGGGGGGGGGGGGGGGGGGGGGGGGGGGGGGGGGGGGGGGGGGGGGGGGGGGGGGGGGGGGGGGGGGGGGGGGGGGGGGGGGGGGGGGGGGGGGGGGGGGGGGGGGGGGGGGGGGGGGGGGGGGGGGGGGGGGGGGGGGGGGGGGGGGGGGGGGGGGGGGGGGGGGGGGGGGGGGGGGGGGGGGGGGGGGGGGGGGGGGGGGGGGGGGGGGGGGGGGGGGGGGGGGGGGGGGGGGGGGGGGGGGGGGGGGGGGGGGGGGGGGGGGGGGGGGGGGGGGGGGGGGGGGGGGGGGGGGGGGGGGGGGGGGGGGGGGGGGGGGGGGGGGGGGGGGGGGGGGGGGGGGGGGGGGGGGGGGGGGGGGGGGGGGGGGGGGGGGGGGGGGGGGGGGGGGGGGGGGGGGGGGGGGGGGGGGGGGGGGGGGGGGGGGGGGGGGGGGGGGGGGGGGGGGGGGGGGGGGGGGGGGGGGGGGGGGGGGGGGGGGGGGGGGGGGGGGGGGGGGGGGGGGGGGGGGGGGGGGGGGGGGGGGGGGGGGGGGGGGGGGGGGGGGGGGGGGGGGGGGGGGGGGGGGGGGGGGGGGGGGGGGGGGGGGGGGGGGGGGGGGGGGGGGGGGGGGGGGGGGGGGGGGGGGGGGGGGGGGGGGGGGGGGGGGGGGGGGGGGGGGGGGGGGGGGGGGGGGGGGGGGGGGGGGGGGGGGGGGGGGGGGGGGGGGGGGGGGGGGGGGGGGGGGGGGGGGGGGGGGGGGGGGGGGGGGGGGGGGGGGGGGGGGGGGGGGGGGGGGGGGGGGGGGGGGGGGGGGGGGGGGGGGGGGGGGGGGGGGGGGGGGGGGGGGGGGGGGGGGGGGGGGGGGGGGGGGGGGGGGGGGGGGGGGGGGGGGGGGGGGGGGGGGGGGGGGGGGGGGGGGGGGGGGGGGGGGGGTAGGGATGGATCAACGGGACTTGATTAAGGAGGGGAGCTCCGCCGTTCCGGCCTCAAGATTTCCACGACAGGAAAGAAAAATTCATTAGGGTTTCATAGAGAACATGCTATAGAGCTAGATTAGGGTTTCTTAGAGAATATGATATAGAGCTGGAGAGGAGAACGTGCTATAGGTCTAGAGAAAGAGAGGGATATTGTCCACGTAAAAAAAGAGGCCTGTAGTCATTAATGGCATTGGTGGGTAATTTTGAGTTTTTTCTTCCATTACATAGATCTAACGGCGGTGATTTTCTAATCGATTATATTAATGGTCGGATGTTTCTAATTTTTATCGGATTTTCTAGCATATTCTCTTTTTTCTGGTTAACCCGTTAATTACTTTTTATATATAATAGATTTGATCAATGACAAGTGGGACACCCGTGTGTTGTTCCGATATTCAGTGTAGGATGATTTTTTTTGAACAAACACTTTGCGCGGTTAGACAAGTAACGGCACGAGTTACACGTATTTTGCAAGTTTAGGAACAAAAATGACAGCGGCATAGAATATCCCATCCACCCCACAGCTTAGATGCTATGGTGATACGAGTTTTGTAAGTGCATCTAGTGCCCCTTAGTGATTTTGGTGTATTGAAGACTTATAGGTTAAGTGACTAATGAGTTTGTGAGTGTACACAGTTCTATAAGTCTATGAGGAGTTTGATATTTACGATGAAAGTCGACCCCTAAAAATGAATGCCTTCAGCTGAAGACTTTGGTTTTCTTGAAGACTTTGAAAGTGAAGAAATTGGTGTGACCGTGAAGACTTGATATTCATGCGAGGATTATGAAGCGTGAAGACTTTTGTTTTCGTAGTTTCATTTTTCTCTTTCTTGAGTCATAGGAAACACCATACTGTTAAAGGGGGTCGAGGTAAAACTAAGAAAAAGTTTCCAAGTGATTCTCATCTCAAAATCTTACACCTACCCAATCCTTTCGAGTGAATCCATTGAAAATCTCATACAGTCCAGTCATTTTCTTCAGTGACTGAGGCGAAGATCTTCTGGTCTCTGAGGAATTTGTTCTGACTGAGGAGTTAGGAATTCGCCAGTGCGGATTGCCTACAAGCGAGGAACATGATAGCCCCGAGGAATTTGATAGCTCAAATATCCGACCGTTGCTGTGCTATGCGCCAGTTCTCCCAAAATATCTACCCACCTAACGGTCATATCATTGAAGGGCATTTATGTCTTATCATGTCGGGCTGCTCCCTGGGCTATAAATAGCCACCCCCTACAACCACTAGCTGGTTGGCTACTCCGAGAGAAACTGACACTTTTCATTGAGAGCATCCCAACCTCCGAGGACTTTGAGCAAAAATCATCAAGTGAGAAAAACACAAAACCCAAACACCTACAAACCCAAAGTGATTGAGCATCACTGAAGAGATTGTTCCTGTGTGAAACCGACGCTTGTTACCTTTGAGGACTGTGCATCCTCCAGACGGTTAGGCGTCATGGTCTAGAGCATCCAAGAGGAAATTGTGGATCGCCGAGTGACCAAGTCTGTGAAGGTTTGGAAGTCACCTGAAGACTTACCACGAGTGATTGGGCGAGGTCTGTGTGATCTTAGCTCAGGGAGAATACAGCAAGGACAGTGTGTTCGGGACTGTGTGTCCTCAGGTTTAAATACCTAGCCGCTCCAACCAGACGTACAACTGTCACAGCAGTTGGAACTGGTCTACCAAATCATCGTCTTCACCAAGCTACTAGTTCTATTTCCTCAACCCTTTCATTTCCTCATTCTTGTGTTGAAGTACTTGATCGTTACTGTTTGAAGACTTTGACTGAACACTTTCTCAATTTATTTAATCCTATATCTTCAGTCAGTTTGTCTTCAGCCTGCTTATCCTATGTTCACACTACTTGTACTCTATGCTTGTTTTCATTTCATCATGATGACTGTGCTACTGCTCTGTTATGCTTGCACTCTGAGTACTTATTCCGCTTCTAAGTAGTTCGTTGCTTAGGAATTTCCTCACCTTGAAATTCCTCAGTGACTAATTTGTAAAAATCGCCTATTCACCCCCCTCTAGTCGATATAATGCTCTTTCAATTGGTATCAGAGCAAGGTACTCCCTTGTTCTGTGTGGTTTTGGTTTAACCGCCTGGAGTTTTAGTTATGTCAACTGCAGGCATGATCAATGTCTCGCTGGGTGTCCTACCTTCGATGGGACGGACTACCCCTACTGGAAGAATAAGATGCGAATGCATCTCGAGGCAATTGACAACGATCTCTGGTACGTTGTGGAAAATAGCGTTCCCTCCGTCACTCCTACAATTATCGCTGCTTATGTGAAGAGATTCAAGCAACTCGACTCTCAAGTGAAGAATATCATATGTGGCCATCTGAGCAAAGGGCAGTATGGCAGAGTGAGTGCTTTGGAGACAACTAATCTCATCTGGGATAGACTGTCCAGGGTCAACGAAGGAGTCTCAACACAATGTGACTCTCGAGTTGACGTTCTTCGCAATCTCTTCAACCGCTTCAAAAGACTCGACAACGAAAATGTTCAGCAAACCTTCGATTGCCTCACTGACATCTCAAATGAGCTTCAAGCACTTGGCGCCACTAACATCACCGACCATGAGGTGGTGAAGAAATTGCTGAGATCGCTTGATTCCTCATTTGGCACTCTTGCATTGACGATTCAAGAACGTGGAGACTACAAGCCACTTGATCCTGCTGATATCGTCGAGAGGCTAAATACTCATGAGTTTAACCTTGCTGAGAAGAGAGATCTCTATGGACCGAGCTATGGCAGATCACGCGCACTGAAGGCCAAGACAGTCTCTGCATCTGAAGGAGAGGATTCTGGTAGCAGCCTTGGTGATCCTGAAGAACCGAGTCAGGAGCTAGCAATGCTCGTGAGGAAATTCCAGAAGTTTTCAAGGCACGGTCGCTTTGGTAAATCCTCAAGAGGTGATGACATGAGATCAGATTCCTCATCCCGTGACTACAAGAAGAGAATTTGCCACAAATGCAAGAAACCTGATCACCACATTACTGATTGTCCTAAGTGGGAAAAGGAATCAAAGAAGAAGAAATACAAGGACTCAAAGAAGAAGAAGAAATCTTCAAACTCCTCATCGTCAAAATCTTCGAAGTCTTCATCTCACAAGAAGAGAAGCTCTAAAAAGGCTCGGACATTCATTGGCAAGGAAATGGACTCTGAAGCTGAATCTGAGGAAAATGAGGAAGAGGAGGCATCTGAGGGGTCAGACTCTGGTGTGGCGAGCCTAGCCGTCGCTACTGCTTTCGTCAGCAAGTCTATCTTCAACTCTGAGGAAAATGACTTTCCCAACACTGCTGACGACTGTGATGATGACTATGCTCCCGCCTATTGCTTCATGGCAAAAGGTGCCAAGGTATACAAATATCCCTCCTCTGAATCAAGTGAGGATGAATCTGATGAAAATCTCAAGCCTAGCTATTCTAAACTTGCTAAAATTGATGTGAAACAACAAAAGGCTTTTGAAAAGGTTCAAAATATGCTAGACAAAAGCGATGACCTGTTAAGTGAAGAAATGGATCGAACTCAAACTCTGACTGATAATCTTCAGAGACTTCAGTCTATGTTTGACAACCTTCAAAGTCATAATAACACTCTCTTAGCCGCTCATGAGAAGCTTTCTTATGAATTTCTTCAAAAAAAGCAAGATCTTGAGAAGCTAAGGGTGAGTTATCAAGATCTTCAGAAGGAGCGTGATTCATTGCTTGCTTAACCGATCAGTGCCGCTCAGGACAAATTCATTCCACCATGTTTGGAATGCATTGAATGTGAATCTGCTAATTCTTCACCTGAAAGTTCAAATGCTTCTATTGCTGCAAATTCTTCAACTGTCTCTATGGTCACAAATTCCTCATGTGGGGATACCACAAGTATCACTGACAATGCAGGGTTGAAGGAATTGTATGTGACATGCATGTACAAAAGCCTCAAAGGGCATCAGCCCCTTTGTGATGTGCTTAAAAAGCAGATCCTCAACAGGAACCCTAGGAAAGAGGGTATTGCCTTTGAGAGGAACCTCAATGCTGATGGGACCTACTGGAAACCTGAGCAGTATCCCAAAAACTCATGGGTTGCTGAGAAAGGACCTCCCGTAGATCCATCCACTTTATCTGGCTTTACATGTGAATCTTCATATTCTTCTGATGAGTCATTTGATTCCAACTATAAACTGTTCAAAAATCAGAATGGTGAAGTATTTGCTAGATATGTTGGCACTAACTGCAGGAATGGTCCCCCTATGAAGAAAGTCTGGGTTCGCAAAAGGTGCCTTGAAAGTCTTCAGGTGAATGTCATCATGACACCACCTGTGAAGAATAGGAACCCGAGATCAAATTCTTCATATGGACCAAAGTCTTCATATGGATCCAAGTCCTCATATGGACCAAATTCTTCACGTGGATCAAATTCCTCATATGGATCAAAATCCTCATATGAACATCATCGTGCTAACACTTCTATTTCGCAGGGAAAGCCTAAAGGCTATGAATATGTGCATTATTCTTCAAATCATTATGTTCATATGTGAATTTTGAGTTATTTCAAAGTCTTCGATGCTAAATGTTGGATTAGAGATCCTCATCACAATTCTAAATTTGCACCGAAAGCACATGAAGGTTTTATGCTTGGTTACAGAAAGGACTTGCACACCTACAGAGTCTTCAATACCTTTCGCCACAAGGTTGTTGAAACTGTAGATGTGCGGTTCGATGAAACTAATGGCTTGCAAAGAGAGCACCTACCTCCTGTGCTAGATGAAATGTTACCTGAGGAATCCATTAAGTTCAAGGCCACTGAGGATGTCATTACGACCGAAGAATCTGCTGAAGAAGTTATTCCAGATCATGAAGAACATCATGCTGGTGCACCTGAGGAAAATGGCTCTGAAGAAAATGCTGAGCCCAATCAACGTCGTCAACCTGCTCACCCTTGCGTTGCAAATGAAGTGCAGATCGATAAAATCATCGACGACATCAATGCACCAGGTCCTCTCACATGCTCAAGGGCTTCTCATTTGTCTAATTTCTGTGGGCACTTTGCTTTTGTCTCTATCACAGAGCCCACCAAAGTAGATGAGGCATTTCTGGAGCCTGAGTGGATTAAAGCGATGAGAGAGGAATTACATCAATTCGAGCTCAACAATGTCTGGGACTTGTCAAGCGACCAGACGCACGCAAGCACAATATCATCGGCACCTAATGGATCTACCGCAATAAGCAAGATGAAAATGGCCTTGTGGTGAGGAATAAGGCACGACTAGTAGCTCAAGTCTACACACAGGTTGAAGGAATTGATTTCGATGAAACTTTTGCACCTGTTGCTAGACTTGAGGCTATTGGCATATTTCTTGCTTATGCTAACCATCATAATATCATCTTATATCAAATGGATGTGAAAAGTGCATTCCTCAATGGTAAGCTTGAGGAAGAAGTATATGTTGCTCAACTCCCAGGTTTTGAAGATCCTAAGCATCCTGACAAAGTCTTCAGACTCAATAAGGCCCTCTATGGCCTCAAGCAGGCCCCTCGGGCATGGTATGATACCTTGAAGGAATTCCTCATGAGGAAAGGCTTCAAATCTGGTTCACTTGACCCAACTCTTTTCACCAAAACCTATGATGATGAATTATTCGTGTGCCAAATATATGTTGATGATATTATCTTTGGCTGTACTAACCAATGTTACAGTGACAAATTTGCCTATATGATGAGTGAGGAATATCAAATGTCTATGATGAGAGAATTAAAATTCTTCTTAGGTCTTCAAATTCGTCAACAGCGCAACAGCATCTTCATATCTCAAGAGAAATACCTCAAGGAAGTGTTGAGGAAATTCGGCATGCAAGATTGCAAAGGCGTCAAAATCCCTATGCCCACAAATGGCCATCTATGCACTGATGAAAATGGTATAGACTTCGATCAAAAGGTATACCGCTCCATGATTGGCTCTTTATTGTATCTATGTGCATCTAGGCCAGATATTATGCTTAGTGTTTGCATGTGTGCCCTCTTACAAGCTACACCGAAGGAATCACACCATAAGGCTGTGAAGCATATTCTTCGATATCTAGCTCACACACCAACACTTGGATTATGGTATCCCAAGGGCTCGGCTTTTGATCTCATTGGATATTCTGACTCTGACTATGCTGGTGATCGTGTGGATCGCAAGTCAACATCAGGCACATGCCATTTCCTCGGACGATCCTTAGTATGTTGGTCCTCGAAGAAGCAGAACTGCGTATCACTCTCTACTGCTGAAGCTGAGTACATTGCTGTCGGTTCGTGTTGTGCTCAATTGCTATGGATGAGGCAAACCCTCAAGGACTACGGCATCAATGTGAAGAATGTGCCACTCTATTGTGACAATGAGAGTGCCATCAAGATTGCTCATAACCCAGTTCAGCACTTAAAGACTAAGCACATCCAGATTCGTCATCATTTTCTTTGAGATCATGTGTTGAAGGGCGACATCTCTATTGAGCACGTGAAGACTGAAGAACGGCTAGCCGATATCTTCACAAAGCCCTTGGATGAGAAGAGATTTAGCAAGTTGCGGTGTGAGCTAAATATCTTAGAATCTTCGAATGTTCTTTGAAAAGGACACACATCCTAACACTTATGCAAAATTGATGACTTAGATGTGCAACACATGAAGTAACGTTTTTCTTCATTCAATGAAGACTAACCCTCTAAGTGTGAAGAAATTAACGAAGAATTTGATTCTCAGAGCCCTACGACAATTGTACGCGGCATCTGAAATCATCATTCTTGTACGGTGGGTCAGGCCACCAACAAAAGTTGAAAATCTTCAATTTGAGTTTTTCTTCAGTTTCTGAAATTCCTCAGTTGTTCAAATTCTTCAACTTTGCAAATTCTTCACTCTTTCCGATTGTGTTCCTCATTGACTATATATATATTTGAGTATTCAGTCCTCTACAGCATTCACTTATTGCTAATTCTTCAAGTTGACTTTTCTGCTAAGTGAATGTGATCGGACCCGTCCCCCTCTATGCTAAACTCAACCCAGTCTGTTCACAAATTCTTCATGTGCGTTCTATTTGAAAACCGTTCAAAATCTTCACTATGTACTTGTCAGCTGAAGAATTTGCGAACGAAACTTTAAAATATTCTTATCTGAATTTTTGGCTTTTGCCGCTCAAACCGTTCTGCATCCCACGATGAGATTATTCTATTCACCCACGATCTAACATGATCGCCACTTCACAGTACGTGGATGACACATGTCGCTAGGATGAGAAGGGTCAGGGGCACGTTCGTCCATTTTCCTCGAACGAACGGTTTTTCACCTTGGCTATAAATACCCCTCACCCTCCTCTAACCTCATTTACTTCGCTCGATCTCACTCCCCTTGCTCGAGCACTCTGACCTAGCGCCACCACTACTTCCATCGTTGCCGATGAGGAAGAGCTTCACTGCCTCGACCTCGTCGCCGTCGTACTCGCGCCGGCCATGGAAATCTTCACTCTGCCGCCGCCAAGTTAGGGCGTGGAAGATCTGAACGAACGAACTTCTCAACTTCAACTCCTAGTTCGTCGTGTTCTTCGTCAAATGTAAATAAAATCTATTTTTACTGCCCTTGTTGATTCTGATGATTTCCACAAAATCTTCAAAAGGGGTTTATTTTTCAACTTCCAGACTCGTAAACACCTCACTAGCATATGTTCTTGATTTGTTTCTCTAAGCAACGTTTTTCTTCAAGACTCCTCAATTGTGTGGATTTTTGATCTACACAACTCTGGAACCTAAGTCAAAGAACGCTTAGTGAAATTCCTCAAGACACCCCTGGTCAAATTCCTCAAACTTGTTTCTTTTGAAGAACTTCTGAGAACGCATATGACCTCTCCAAATTCTTCGCACCTATATTCTGTTCACAGGTACACATGTCCGCTGCTGAATCTCTAGGTTCTCTTCAACTTAACTCATTTACAGCGTTCCTCGAAGACAAATTGCATACCTCGTCAGAAAACTCGATTGTTCAAAATCCTCAGTTGAAGAAAATGGCTGATGGCAAAAGACCTCAGAAGGGAGGAAAGAGACCTGAGGCAAACACTACTTTTGAAATTCCTGATGACATTTATGAGGAATATTGCACTCCTGATGAAGCCAAACATGGCAAGGAGAACAAAAATCAGCGCAAGGTGCGCATACAGAGAATAGAGAGGAGATGGGCCAGAGAATGGAGGGAGTATAGATATGTGACTCCAAAGTACATGAAGAAATTCGCAGTACACCCTCCATGCCCAAGACCTCCATTGGCACCAGGCCAAGTTGCTGATCCCTCTAGCATTAGAAGAGGTGAGGAATTCCCCAAAGAATGGGCGAAGTGGCAAGCTAAATTGGCCAAACTGGCCAAAGAAGCAGTGAAGAAATTCAATGAAGATTCTGCTCCTGCCGCTGCTGAGGCCTCTGCTAGCAAGCCCAAGAAGGCTATGCCCAAGAAACCAGCTAACAAGCGCAGTTCCTCAGCTACAATGCCCTCACGGCCCAGTTCCTCAAAGCCCTCATGGCCTATTCCTCAAGCTACTTCCTCAAAGGCAGCTCCAGTTCCCACTGCAAAATCCTCAGCAACTGCTGCAAAGTCCTCGGCACCTGTGCATCTCGCCTCCTGCCAAAGGACCACAGGAATATCTATTGCTTCAGGAGTTTCTGCAAGTTCTTCAGCTCCTCCTCAGTCCTCAACAGCTTTGACCTTGCTGAAGAAAAAGGCCACTGTTGGACGAGGCACAAGGCCAAGTCCTCACAAGAAGCATGTTGCCTTTCATGAACCGTCAAGTGAAGACGAAGCTGATGATGAAGAATTAGCTGAAATCATTAGAGATTGACAAGCAAGAGCCGCTAGAGCCAAAGGCAGTGAAGTGCCACTTATGCTGGATCCGAAGCTGATCCTTGATTTCTTCGATCTATGGCATAAGGATCCCAACACTCCTCTGCCTGAACTGAATCTCACACCTGGCCAAAGTCACATGCTCAATGCCTTCATTGGCGAAGAAAAATGGAAATTTGAGAAGGCCAGGCAAGTGAAGAAAGCTCAGTACAAGAAGGAGCGTTTTCTGAAGAAAAATGTCGTGAAGATGACCCCTGATGAACTTGTGACTATGCAGACTGAGATCAAAGCGCTCAGTGATGAATTTGACGCATATCGTGCATATTGGCTAGGAGCCAAAGTCAGATTCATCAGACTGGCGAAGGAATTCACTCCAAATGTTGCTGCTTCATCGCAACATGAAATTCCTCGGGCTTAGGCATCTGCTTAGTTGCTTAAGAACATGCTAGCACAGCTGATGAAAATCAGGCTGTTGATGATTCTGAAAGTACCAGGGCTGCTGAAGAAATTCCAGCCTCTGATGAAACTGCCAGGGCAACCTCCAATGTTGCGCCTGAAGACCAAGCTAGGCCAGTTGAAGCGTCTGCTACTGCGCCTGAGGAATCTGAACATGCCAGGGCAACTGCATTAGTTGTGCCTGAAGAAACTGAACCTATTTCCTCTGCTCCTCCTGCACAGATGACAAGTATCAACCTTCCTTCTGCATCAGAAGCGAAGAAGACCAAAACTGCAGAGAGGGGAGCTGTGAAGAAAAGGAAAGCATCTGCATCCCCAGAGTCTTCAGCTCCGAAGAAAGTGAAGACTTTGACGAGCTCTTATATGAACCCAATAGATGTTGTTCCAATATCAAGCATGCCATCAAAGGAGATTGTTCCCTTTGGTGAGGAATATGTGATTCCCAGTGAATCGGATGAAGAAAATCCTTCTGCTGCTACGTCAGAGCAGTTAGATGAACAAATTGAAGTGGATAATATCCCTTCAACTCCTCTGGCACCATCACCCATGCCTCAGTTCACAGCTGAAGAGGCACGCATTGAAGAAATTGATGAAGAAGATGAGGATGTGGACATTGGGTCAACAACTCCAATTCTGAATGATGACTATTGGGAAAGTCATCACCCCAATTCTCCTCTAACAACACCACTGCATCAACTTCCTCAGTCCCCGGTCCAAATCGAAGAAATTCATACAGGCTCTGAAGAACGTCAAGGTTCTCTTCTCTCTATTCCAGAAGAAGTTCTAGCCTCTAGTGCTGAAGAAATGGAGGCCAAGGCTGCTGCTGATGACACTGCTCCTGAAATTCCTCAGCCTGTGGCTCCAGAGGCTGTGCATCAAGAGGCTGTGAAGACTTCAACTGCTAATCTTCAGCCCAAGCCAGAGAATCCTCACAACAAGAAGCAGAAGTTCAAGGTCGATGACTTCTTTGCTGAGCATCATTTCATCTCTGACTACAATCGATATGACTCTGCTCGACTTCGTCGCAAGCGTTTTTGGACTGCTAGCTAGATGAATTTCTATTCCTCACTGCTGTTTGATAAGGACAAAGTTTTTGACCATGAGCAACTTCCTCATGTGGATATGGAGTCTCTACTGTGCTTCACCCCAGTCCCCAGTGTTCTTCATGACGCTGGGCTTCTCAATTTCTACACCGACATCTGCGATTGGAATGAAGAACTCATTTTTCAATTCTTCGCCATGCTGCACATCACTGGAAATGTTGAAGATGTCAATTCATGGGTGCTGGACTGGATGACTGAAAACACTCACTACAAAGCTCCGGCCTCTGAGTTACTTCACGCTGTCCCAGTCAGTCCGTCCACTGAAGGTGCACGGCTCATGTATGCCGAACCAGAACTTTCAAATCATCTGATGCAAGTGCTGATGAAGCCATTGAAGCCTAGCCAAGCTCCAAGGACCACATGCCTCGTCAAGGAATTGCTCTATGTGCCACAGACTATATATCGCATATTGACCAAAACCCTTAGTCAATCAAGGGCCACAACTCTGATGAAGAAGATGTTGTTGGCATAATGAAGAATCTGCTATTCAATATCATCCATGGTATTCCTATCAACTATCACGATTTCTTCATGAGGACTTTGGCCAATGCTGCTTTGTCGCCTTTTGAATTGAAGCCTTATGCTCCCTGGATCATGAGATTCATCAGATCACGGTCTTCAATTCACTACAAGGATGATTTTCAAAATCATCTCAGCTACTTGCCCCCGATTGAAGTCCTCAAAAGGACCATTTCCTCAGCTGATGAGAAGGGCAAGGCCGCTGTTATTGATGAAGGCACTCGTCCATTGGATGGACAGTTTCGCAAGGCTACTTCCTATTCCACCAATGATGACTCAGCCGCAAATGCTTCAAAGCAATATCGTCAAGCCACTGCTCCGTGTGTGATGAATGATCATGAGCTTCTCCTCAGTCTTCATCAGAAGGTCGATCGCAACCACAAGTGGGTCAAGCGCCAGTTCGGTTCAATTCTTCAGAACATGACGATCACACAAAACACTATGAAGAAAAACCATTACTACTTGCATGAAGTTTTTCATCGCACTTGGGCTGTATTGTCTCACCTCTACGGTGATGAAGATCTCAAGCAGATGGGCTTCCAACAGGACTTTGACTGGTCTCAGCCTCCTTCGAAGAAATTCAACAAGGTCAAAGTTCCTCACCTGGTCGCCAGCTCATATTCTTCATCGCGTGAAATGGACGAAGCCGAAGACTTGAACGACACCGCGGTAGGCCCTACTCCAACGGACGACCCCAACAACGCTGGCGCTCCTCCATCGACATCGTGACGATATTCTTCAGGGGCGTTAGTCCTCATTTTTCGCCCCTTTTGGTCATTCGATGACAAACGGGGAGAAATTTGAGTTAGTCTTCAAGCGGGTCTCTTATATGGGTGTTTTTTTTGTTAAGTTACAACTCTCGCTCTTCTGAAGTGTTTGTTGATCGAGTTGTAAACTTAAGTCCTATGGTGGTCTGATACTTTTTCGCATGCTATTTCCTCAAGTATGTTAACGCACGCATGCTGGATTACATCAGTCACCATATTTCATCATGCATTTCAAATTCTTCATATCATATGTTAAATGCATGTATGAATTACAAGATATAGGGGGAGATCTCCATGATTCTACTCTACAATGTGCATTTGCTATTCAAAGCAAATTCCTCAAATATGCACATCTTCAGGGGGAGTTCTTCTATATCTTGCAATGAAATTCCTCATTATCAGTATTTACACAGGTCTATAAGTCTATGAGGAGTTTGATATTTACGATGCAAGTCGACCCCTAAAAATGAATGTCTTCAGCTAAAGACTTTGGTTTTCTTGAAGACTTTGAAAGTGAAGAAATTGGTGTGACCGTGAAGACTTGATATTCATGCGAGGATTATGAAGCGTGAAGACTTTTGTTTTTGTAGTTTCATTTTTCTCTTTCTTGAGTCATAGGAAAAACCGTACTGCTAAAGGGGGTCGAGGTAAAACTAAGGAAAAGTTTCCAAGTGATGCTCATCTCAAAATCCTACACCTACCCAATCCTTTCGAGTGAAGCCATTGGAAATCTCATACAGTTCAGTCAATTTCTTCAGTGACAGAGACGAAGATCTTCTGGTCTCTGAGGAATTTGTTCTGACTGAGGAGTTAGTAATTTGCCAGTGCGGATTACCTACAAGTGAGGAACATGATAGCCCCGAGGAATTTGATAGCTCAAATAACCGACCGTTGATGTGCTATGCGCTAGCTGTCCAAAAATATCTACCCACCTAACGGTCGTATCATTGAAGGGCATTTATGTCTTATCATGTCGGGCTGCTCCCTAGGCTATAAATAGCCACCCCATACAACCACTAGCTAGTTGGCTGCTCCGAGAGAAACTGACACTTGTCATTGAGAGCATCCCATCCTCCGAGGACTTTGAGTGAAAGTCATCAAGTGAGGAAAACCCAAAACCCAAACACCTACAAACCCAAAGTGATTGAGCATCACTGAAGAGATTGTTCCTGTGTGGAACCGACGCTTGTTACCTTTGAGGACTATGCATCCTCCAGACGGTTAGGCGTCATGGTCTAGAGCATCCAAGAGGAAATTGTGGATCGCAGAGTGACTGATTCTGTGAAGGTTTGGAAGTCACCTGAAGACTTAGCATGAGTGATTGGGCGAGGTCTGTGTGATCTTAGCTCAAGGAGAATACGGTGAGGCCTGTGTGTCCGGGACTATGTGTCCTCAGGTTTAAATACCTAGCCGCTCCAACCAAACGTACAACTGTCATAGCAGTTGGAACTGGTCTACCAAATCATCGTCTTCACCAAGCTACTGGTTCTATTTCCTCAACCCTTTCATTTCCTCATTCTTGTGTTGAAGTACTTGATCATTACTGTTTGAAGACTTTGACTGAAGACTTTCTCAATTTCTTCAATCCTATTTCTTCAGTCAGTTTGTCTTCAGCCTGCTTATCCTGTGTTCACGCTACTTGTACTCTGTGCTAGTTTTCATTTCATCATGATGACTGTGCTACTGCTCTATTATGCTTGCATCTGAGTACTTATTCCGCTGCTAAGTAGTTCGTTGCTTAGGAATTTCCTCACCTTGAAATTCCTTAGTGACGAATTTGTAAAAATTGCATATTCACCCCCTCTAGTCGATATAACGCTCTTTCAAGTTTTTACGTCATTGGAACTAAGATCCAATGGCTTGGGAGTAGTCTTTGTAATTATGCGCAATTTCCAAACTCTCCAAGTTTTTTTTGCAAATAAAACATTCAGGCCTCGTGTGTGCCGCTGCATCTTGGATCCAATGGCTCCCAGTTGCTCATATTAGGTGCTCCCCGTAGCTTAATTAGCCGCTACGGTGATACGAGCATCTAGATCGTATGATCTGTGATCCGATGCCACATGTGTAGTACTTGTACTTTCTGTGCAATCCCCAAACTCTCTCAGGCGTATATTGCAAAAACATTCAAACCTCCTACTGTGAGCCGTTAGATCTCCGGGAACTCGTATCACCATAGAATCTACGGTGCGGGAGCACATCATATTCTCAGGTGCGAGAATACATCAGGTGCTCTCGGAGCTTGGATGCTATGATGATACGAGCTTCGAGGTCGTTCGATCTGAGATCCAATGGCATCTGAGCAGTCTTTGTGCTTGTAAGCAGTGGCCGAAGTCTTTGGGGGCTTTTCTGCAAAAAAACATTCGAACCACCGAGGAGTTGTTGGATCACAGATCCAACGGCTCCGAAGAGCTTGTAACACCAAAGCATCTAAGGTGTGGTAGCACATGATATACTTACATATAGGAGAATATGAGGTCCTCCTTGTAAGTGGATATAGAGCCCCTTAGTGATTTTGGTGTATTGAAGACTTATAGGTTAAGTGACTAATGAGTTTGTGAGTGTACACAGGTCTATAAGTCTATGATGAGTTTGATATTTACGATGAAAGTCGACCCCTGAAGATGAATGTCTTCAGCTGAAGACTTTGGTTTTCTTGAAGACTTTGAAAGTGAAGAAATTGGTGTGACCGTGAAGACATGATATTCATGCGAGGATTATGAAGCATGAAGACTTTTGTTTTCGTAGTTTCATTTTTCTCTTTCTTGAGTCATAGGAAACAACGTACTGTTAAAGGGGGTCGAGGTAAAACTAAGAAAAAGTTTCCAAGTGATTCTCATCTCAAAATCCTACACCTACCCAATCCTTTCGAGTGAAGCCATTGGAAATCTCATACAGTTCACTAAATTTCTTCAGTGACAGAGGCGAAGATCTTCTGGTCTCTGAGGAATTTGTTCTAACAGAGGAGTTAGGAATTTGCCAGTGCGGATTGCCTACAAGTGAGGAACATGATAGCCCCGAGGAATTTGATAGCTCAAATAACCGACCGTTGATGTGCTATGCGCTAGCTGTCCCAAAATATCTACCCACCTAACGGTCGTATCATTGAAGGGCATTTATGTCTTATCATGTCAGGCTGCTCCCTAGGCTATAAATAGCCGCCCCATACAACCACTAGCTAGTTGGCTGCTCCGAGAGAAACTGACACTTGTCATTGAGAGCATCCCATCCTCCGAGGACTTTGAGTGAAAGTCATCAAGTGAGGAAAACCCAAAACCCAAACACCTACAAACCCAAAGTGATTGAGCATCACTGAAGAGATTGTTCCTGTGTGGAACCGACGCTTGTTACCTTTGAGGACTATGCGTCCTCCAGACGGTTAATCGTCATGGTCTAGAGCATCCAAGAGGAAATTGTGGATCGCAGAGTGACCGATTCTGTGAAGGTTTGGAAGTCACCTGAAGACTTAGCACGAGTGATTGGGCAAGGTCTGTGTGATCTTAGCTCAAGGAGAATACGGTGAGGACTGTGTGTCCTCAGGTTTAAATACCTAGGCGCTCCAACCAAATGTACAACTGTCATAGCAGTTGGAACTGGTCTACCAAATCATCGTCTTCACCAAGCTACTGGTTCTATTTCCTCAACCCTTTCATTTCCTCATTCTTGTGTTGAAGTAATTGATCGTTACTGTTTGAAGACTTTGACTGAAGACTTTCTCAATTTCTTCATTCCTATTTCTTCAGTCAGTTTGTCTTCAGCCTGCTTATCCTGTGTTCACGCTACTTGTACTCTGTGCTAGTTTTCATTTCATCATGATGACTGTGCTACTGCTCTGTTATGCTTGCATCTGAGTACTTATTCTGCTGCTAAGTAGTTCGTTGCTTAGGAATTTCCTCACCTTGAAATTCCTCAGTGACGAATTTGTAAAAATAGCCTATTCACCCCCTCTAGTCGATATAACGCTCTTTCAATTGGTATTAGAGCAAGGTACTCCCTTGTTCTTTATGATTTTGGTTTAACCGCCTGGAGTTTTAGTATGACGACTGCAGTCATGATCAAGGTCTCGGCTGGGTGTCCAAGCTTTGATGGGACGGACTACCCCTACTTGAAGAATAAGATGCGAATGCATCTTGAGGCAATTGACAACGATCTCTGGTACGTTGTGGAAACTGGTGTTCCCTCCATCACATCTACAATTAACGCTGCTGATG
>JAAAWM010010723.1:0-49281 GCA_036873465.1 Thinopyrum obtusiflorum
ATGGTGCGCCATTACTAGTTTTGCAAAAAAAATAAAAAAAAATATTGTTAGTAGTGGCGCACCGTGGTTGTGGTGCGCCATTACTAGTTTGAATTAGTAATGGCGCACTATACCCTGGTGCGCCATTACTAGTTTTAAAAAAAAGGTAAAAAAAAAATTTGTTAGTAGTGGCGCACAGAGTGTGTGGTGCGCCATTACTAGTTTTGGAAGAAAAAAAATGTTAGTAGTGGCGCACCGTGGGTGTGGTGCGCCATTAGTGATATGGACACTAATGGCGTACCTACACATGGTGCGCCACTGCTATATAGCAGTGGCGCACCACATATGTGGTGCGCCATTAATGTCCATATTAGATATAGCCCTTTTCCTAGTAGTGAATGTAGAGAGATTAAGCCTCTTATTTATCACTATAAAACAAATGGTTATTTGAACGACTACATATGTTTGATCAATTTTTATACTAAAAAATTGTTGATAGAACAAAGGGAAAACCATTCACAATATTTGTAAAACGATCTATAAGTAAAGGTAAAAGATATTTAGTTACACCATACATCACATTCACACTCCATCGGATCCTTTTTGCTTTGCATATAAGATTTGTTTGAAATCAAACTTCATAACATTTGACCAGCTTTATATAAAATATATCAACATTCACAATATAAAATCAATATCAGTAGATGTATCCTGGAATTAATTTTCATATTGTATAACTTTAATATTATAGATGTTGATATTTTTTAATATGAATATGGTCAAATTTTATGAAATTTGACTTCAGATAAATCTTATGCGGACTAAAAAGACTGGAGGGAGTACTTATATTTTACATATGATTTTCTAATTTGGTAGAAAAATGGTCTTTTCAGAGGTTGTACCGCTGCATGCATTCATGTCATTTCTTCCATCTCCTACCTCCTACCGTGAGAGAACTGAGTGTAGCTCAGTTGGCAAGGGGCGGGAGTTCGCAGCCAGCCCACCAGGGTCCAAGTCTCGGCTTGAGCATTTGGTGCTCGCTGAGTTTTCTTCTATAAAAAAAATGTCAACAGGCTAGTCTAGCCCGGGTTGGTCTCGTTTTTTTACCTCCTACCGTGAACATGCTAGAATTTTCTAATCGCTCTCTCGTGTTGCTAGTAGCCTAGTAGTACTACCACCACTCACGTGAGCATGCGAGAGCTCTCTCCATATCTTTCTCACTCATGTTGCTAGTCACTAATCACGTGAGCATGCAAGAAGTTTCTACACACAGATGGGAGAATCATGGCGTGCGTACAAGCCCATGCTGCCACATTGGCGCGGTCACCGCGAATCCCTGCAGCATGGACCGATGGATTAGTCTATCCAACGGTGTAGTTGCAGCCACGTTGTCTTCTAGCTAATGACATTAAATGTGAGCCATTGGATAAGAAAGGTCCAACGGTCCACGTGAGTTGATATTCATACACTATATAGGAGTATAGATAAGAGTTCCATTGTTATTCACCAGATAAATATAAGCTTAAATATAAGGAGTATTGCTTAAAACAAGTAAGTCTACTTTTTTTTACAAATCTATCTAATCATATTGAAGCTATTGCCCTTACCTTATTTTGTTTTGTTTGGTGTCAGAATTATCTGACTCTTCCCGTTTCATGGATTTGCTCTCGATTTTATAATAATGCATTTTGTATATTTGAAATAAGACAATTTATTGTTTAGTTAGGAGTACTTTATTTGTAGAATGTGGAGAGAAAATAGTGTTTATGAATGATCGCCAGTGATTTTTAATAGCAGCAACAAGACATAGGCCGTACGTGTACATGTGTCCTTACTACTTCCTCCGTCTAGGTGTATAAGTCATCTTAGGTTGTGCATCGCGACCAAGGCGGAGGGGAAAATGAGAAAACTTAATGTCTTTTTGCTAGTTAATAGCATTGCATGCAATGAATTAACCACTGCATGTTATGTTTGATAGTCTCAAGTCATTGAAAGCATGCATGGCCCACATCTCTTATTGGTTGATATGTCACGAAACAAGAAACGATGAGGGAGTTAATGTACCGTGCCTAAGTATTTTGAGATCATTTGGTTTTCGTAAGGTGACTTACACACCTAGACGGAGGGAGTATATGGGAATGCGGAGAAAAACCAGTGATTATGAATGATTGGTAGTAATTTGAATAGTATACAAACAAAATACGGGTCATGCTTGTACGTGTTACCATTCTACATGTAATGCAAATGCAATGTCCTAATAGTTTGAACAAGAACAGAGTTGATGGGTTATAATTATTGAAAGTTTAAATCTTCTCTGCTCTTGCAGCTAAGTGTTCAAGTGCAATTTATTTTATTTCTACCTAAAATCTAAAAAGTGCGCGCGCGATTTCGACTTGCCGAGCGGCCGAGCGTGGACCATCTGATGTGATCTTAGAGCATGGTTAATAGAGCAGCCGGCTGCTGGCTATATACCGGTGCCATGTCATCTGTAGCTTTCATAGAGGAAGTCTCGTATACTAGTGCAGGCTGTAGACGAGCTGCTCCACTAGCTTCAATAATAAATGTTTGCATGCATGAGGAGGGAGGAAAATGCAGTTGATTGGAGCAGAGGCAGCGGCGCTAGCTTTTACAGCTTGCATGCTGGTCTTTTCTCTTGGGTACCGAGCTATAGCCGGGCGATAACTCAAGCGCGGCTCCCTTCTCTTTCCTCCCTTCTCTCTCTTCCAGTTAAGAATTTGGTGACTTGGAACGGCTTGTAGCCTGCTGACTGTGCTCTATTATACTTGCTCTTACGACAGACTCTAGGGTAAGTTTTTGTTGGATTGTGCCATGTGTACCGGTTCAACCCAAACCAGTCTCGTCTTCCTCCTCTGTTTCCCCCGCCGCCACACACAGGCAGGGAGGTGCGGACGCGCGTGTCCACTACTTCTGGCGACCACCGGCGACCGGCCACCGGAGTGCGCCGCCGTCCCCCGCCCCTCTCCCGCAGAGGTCGACGACTTCTCCCCCGACTTGTGGCGCCCCGTGGGGACCTGCAGGTAGGTGGTCGCCTCCCTCCGAATCCATCGATCCAGAAGGCTGGGAGTGAAGGAGAAGGGCAGGGGGGCCAGATCTGTCGTGGCTGGGGGTGGAGGACACGCGGTGGTGTGCATGCATGGTTGTAGACAGGAAGAAGGGAGCATCGCGGTGGTCTGCACGCGGCTGTGTGTTCGTGGTGGTCTACACGCGGCTGTGTGTTCGTCCATATAGACTCTTCCTGGATGGATCAATCAGGGCTCGATAGTGGATCAAAGCAGCAGAAAATATTCCTGCAACAGGCTATAGTTAATTTTGCTTTGAATTAAATCAGGCTGGTTGGGTGAGTCTGAATAGTTTGGTCCATCGCCAGATGGCAGAAATCACTGCTAGTATATGTTTCGATGATTATACATTGCAATATTCACATTTTTTTTGCATCGCAGTAGTTATAATTGCACACATACGACCAGTCGACCACGGTGTTGCACACGTGCAGTGGCATAGTCGCATTACACAAGACCAACGAGATGCACACTCTCGTCGGCATAGTAGCTCATGCACAATCGTGGAGTTGCACACTTTCGTCGGCACAGTGGCACACGCGTAGCCGCGCAGGTGCACACTCTCGTCAGCATAGTAGCTGACACACGACTGCGGGAGTTGCACACGTGCGGCAGCATAATCGCATACACATGACTAAGGAGTTGCACACACTCGTCCGCGCAGTAGCTCACACACCCACACGGCCCTGGAGTTGCACACTATCGGCCGCACAGTTGCACACACACGGCCACGGAGTTGCACATTCTCTCCAACATAGCCGCACATGCATGCCCATGGAGGTGCACACTCTCGTCGTCGGCATAGTAGCTCATGCACGACTGCGGGAGTTGCACACGCACGGCGGTATAGTTGCATACGCATGACCATAGAGCTGCACACTCTCATCGGTTTAGTAGCCCACGCACGGTCGTGGAGTTGCACACTCATGTCAGCATAGTCACACACGCATGGCAGCGAAATTTGCACAATGTCATCTACATAGTTGCACACGCACGACCACGGAGTTGCACGTTGACTGCTAGCACTACAAAAAAATACACTTCCTTGATGATACGTGTTTGTCACAGTAGGTCACGTTTTCTGTCATGCATGTACATCCATGACAATTTTATGGCAGAATCAAGATAGTCATATATGTGCTGTCGTAGAAGTGTTCCATGACATTACCAAAATTATCATCACGGAAGTGTCCACTTACATGACGATAAATCGCGCGTCATAGAAGTGCTTTTGTCAAGGGTGACCGACACGTGGCATCCACCGTAATGGGTCACCGTTAAGCTATCGCGTTCCGGTTTGGATCCGATAACCCGTTAACAACCCGGACCAACGGGGATTTTCCACGTGTAAAATTATCATTGGCTGGAGGAAACACATGTCGGCTCACCGTTGGGACAGATGTCATCCACTCATTGGACAGAAAGCGCCAATGATACGTCGACACGTGGCACGACCCAATAGAGGCCCATTCTTGTGAAAAGGCCAGCCCGTTTGACTTGGTCAAAAGATAGCGGGCCGGCCCACGGAAAGCCTGTTAACGGCCTGTTCGCACATAGCCCATTTACAGCCCGCTAACCCAAGGCCCGTTACGGCCTATCCGAATTAGGCCCAGTAGCGTCATCTGGGCCGTCCAATATGATTCTAGCCCGTTGTAACTTCCGGCCCATGTCTGGCCCATGACGTCTTTCGGCCCATATGAGGCACTTTGTAACTCTTGGCCCATTAACGGCACGTGGTGAAACTGACCCGTAATGAACAGTTTATCGCTTTATACCCATTAACGGCCCATTATTCCATTGGGCCGTTTCAAGCCCATGTTGTCTTTCGGCCTTCTCAGGGCACATTTATTCTTGGGCTCATTTCCAGCATTCGGTTACTTACGGCCTGTTACTGGCCTTTTCTGATTGTGGGCCAAATTCAGCCCGTGGTTACAGTCGGCCCATTTGTGGCCCGTTAATCCGTTGGGCCGTTTTCATAGCGTCAACAAATACGGCCGATTAATGACAGCCTATTATGGTCGGCCCATGAACGGACGATTCCAACTCTAGCCCGTTTAAGGCCCATAATGCGGTCCGTTGTTGGCCCATGTTTGGCCAATCGATCATAGGGCCCATAGAAGGCCCATTGATGCTACTCCCCGTAGAAGGCTCATTGTTTCTACGGCCCGTAGGAGGCCCAGGGTCACTACAGTAAATATGTAGCCCATGGTTATTGTGGCCTAGTTTTAAAAATAGGTTATTGCGACCACTAGCAAATCGTGGAAAAAGAACTGCACTGACTACAAGCAAACAAATAAACAAGACAACAAGGAAATAAATAAGCAAGCAACTTACGCTAGGCTATCATGACTATTACACATATTACATCCATTGGGCATCAACGTTCGCCACCAGTGCAAATATAGGGAACAAAGCAGCATATCACATACACTGGTTGTCAAAGTTGGCTACCAGTGCAAATAAACGCCGCAGCAAAACAAGTCCAGAACTGAAACCACTTCAGAAGAGCTCAAGATACAATATCCTAGGTACCCATAATGCTGGCAAGATGCTTAGCAAGCTTATTAACTTTCTCTTGTTTGGCGCTTAAATCCTCCAGCGTTTGCTGTTGCACAGAAAGTATGCATATGAATTCAGCAGGGACTTCCTCAGTCCTTCGGCTTCTTGTCGTAGCACAGCTGACTGATGCCTTTCAGCTTGTAGCTGAGACTGAAGAAGCCGAAGTGATTCAGGCAACGAGTTCGAAGAGCTTGTGCCAGCGGTACTGGCCAGTAACTTGAACACTACATCAACGCAGGACTGTGGGGTTTTCTCACTGTCTACAAGATCGTTTCTATCACCTTTCTTGGAGACCAACAGGTTTGTCTCACTATCTTGAACCTTATCTGCATTACTTTCTCTACCATTGCATAGTGGGGTGCTCTTCTCCAATATTCTGTTCGCATACTACAAGAGAAACAAGCGGACACATCACATGTTTAGCATGTAGTATACGAAATTCATTTTGGTAAACCGGTTCAGTAGTAAGGTGGACAGGATAACAGCATGAAACAAACATATATCTATGTACTATGGTCACTGTATTGTCCATATCATTCTAGTTTATGTTGCCAAATCAAGATAGAGACACAGTTCAACTCATATATTTTTAAGACACAACAGCATAGACAGAATATAAGTGTGAGAAACTACACAGCATTGGCAACACTTGTAATATGCATCACATGAGAACATAACTGTTTATACAACTGAAACTGAAATCAACATAGAGCAAGAAGTTAGAACAACAATCCAGTTAAAGAAATAGGTTTAAAACATACTTGTTGCGCCAATGGAGTTTCAATTGGATCCTTTAAATTCGAAAGTAGTTGGTATGAGTAAATACAGTGATGCAACAACAAAGGAGTATGGACCATAGCAATGGAATCTGACCTGAGAACAGTTGCTCTTCTGCTTTAAACGTGGAGTTTGGGTTCGCTATGGTGGTCTTCGTGCTTTGGGCACTGTAGTTGCTTTACAAACTGCTCGTGTGGGGGTACTCTGTGGTGGACATGGTGCTTTGTCAACTAGAAGTGGGTTACTATCCGCTGGGGTTGGGGTTAGATGGGTTGTAGCTGGTTCTCTGCCCAACAGTGTAAGTGTGCAATCTGGAAAAGTCTCAATTATGTGTGGTGGGGCTAGTTTGTGGGCCAGTACAACCATGGTTCTATCTGCATCAACGGGTATCACTGTCTTTTGTGAAGAACGGGTTTTTGCTCCCTTAGATACTGCCATCACCCCTCCAATTCAAATGGCTAATAAACAAGAAAAGAAATTGAACGTACAGACATTGTATGATAGACAGATGTGGTAATTCACATATATGTTGTCTAACCAAACAGGACAGCATGACACAATTTCACATATATGATGCCTAACTAAACAGGATAGCATGACACAGTTTCAGATATATGATGGATAACTTAACAGGATATAATGGCATCATTCAACATATGATGAGTATCTAAACAGGATAACATGACAAAACTATATGATGTCTTTCTAAAATAGGTTGGGATGAAATAATTCACATACATGTTGTCTAAGTATACAGGATGGCATGATATAATTGACATAATTGATTCATATACTAAGCAGCTGGCACTCGCATGTATGATCTCTAAACTAAGCAGATGGAATTCAATATTGTGCATATGATGTCTAAACTAAGCAATGCAAGACACCATATGCATGGTATGAGAAATATAAACATTAGAACTTAGAGCATACACCTCAGGTGGGATATAGGACTGATCATCTGTCTCTGAATCCTCCTCTGAGGAGCTCCCTGTAACCATCGAGATATATGCTTCAACAGGTACCATTGCCTGCTCTGAAGACCTTGTTTTCACTCCTGGTTTTTCCATAACCGGCTCAAACGGCTGATACACATGAAAAGTAGTTCAATATACACAGATTGTCGACAAATGGAATACGTAATGAAAAAAAAAAGATGGCATGAGATAATTCACATATATGATGCCTGGCTACATGGCGGTGCATAATTCACATATATGATAACTGGCTGAAAAACATGGCATTGCATAATTACATATCTGATATAGAAAGCAAACAGGAGGCATTCACACAAAGCATGTCTAATCTAAGCAGATGGCATGGCAATGCAAGACACCATATGCATGATATGAGCAATATAACCCTGCCAAGTTAGAGCACGCACCTCGGGGGGGGGATACGACAGGTCATCTGTCTCTGAATCCTCCTCTGAGGAGCTATCTGTAACCAGCAAGAAATCTGCATCGACAGGTAGCACTGACTGCTCAGAAGACCTTGTTTTCACTCCAGATTTTCCCATGACCGACTCAAATGGCTGATGCACAAGAAGAGTAGATGAATGTATAAACATTGTTGACAAATGGAATACATTATGAAAAAAAATATGGCACGATACAATTCACATATAGGGGGGGGGGGGGGGGGGGGGGGGGGGGGGGGGGGGGGGGGGGGGGGGGGGGGGGGGGGGGGGGGGGGGGGGGGGGGGGGGGGGGGGGGGGGGGGGGGGGGGGGGGGGGGGGGGGGGGGGGGGGGGGGGGGGGGGGGGGGGGGGGGGGGGGGGGGGGGGGGGGGGGGGGGGGGGGGGGGGGGGGGGGGGGGGGGGGGGGGGGGGGGGGGGGGGGGGGGGGGGGGGGGGGGGGGGGGGGGGGGGGGGGGGGGGGGGGGGGGGGGGGGGGGGGGGGGGGGGGGGGGGGGGGGGGGGGGGGGGGGGGGGGGGGGGGGGGGGGGGGGGGGGGGGGGGGGGGGGGGGGGGGGGGGGGGGGGGGGGGGGGGGGGGGGGGGGGGGGGGGGGGGGGGGGGGGGGGGGGGGGGGGGGGGGGGGGGGGGGGGGGGGGGGGGGGGGGGGGGGGGGGGGGGGGGGGGGGGGGGGGGGGGGGGGGGGGGGGGGGGGGGGGGGGGGGGGGGGGGGGGGGGGGGGGGGGGGGGGGGGGGGGGGGGGGGGGGGGGGGGGGGGGGGGGGGGGGGGGGGGGGGGGGGGGGGGGGGGGGGGGGGGGGGGGGGGGGGGGGGGGGGGGGGGGGGGGGGGGGGGGGGGGGGGGGGGGGGGGGGGGGGGGGGGGGGGGGGGGGGGGGGGGGGGGGGGGGGGGGGGGGGGGGGGGGGGGGGGGGGGGGGGGGGGGGGGGGGGGGGGGGGGGGGGGGGGGGGGGGGGGGGGGGGGGGGGGGGGGGGGGGGGGGGGGAGTGCGACCTCTCTTCCGGAACTGTGTAGTCCTCAGGTTCATCTGCTCAGTCGATGGTGGTAATGCAGTTGGCGTGGCTGCCGGCAACGGGGAAGATGATCTGAGGCGGCGAAAGAAAGTCTGCAGGGGGGAATCTTTGTTGCAGTGAATGCTTCTGTCGATGGTGCACCTCAGGTGGGGTGGATGACGACACGGCAGGAGCAGGACATAACACACGGAGTTTTCTTTAACACCTATCTGAACATGAAGTAAATCTGTAAGGGCTCCTTAGAATTGGAGGATTCTATAAACGCAGGGACAAGAAAAACACAGGAATAGGATGGGAATGCATGTGCAAAACAGAGCATTTGGAAACATAGGATTTCTGTCAACCTGGGTGTTTGGTTCACATGAATTGGAAGAACACAGGAATGGAGAAACATGGTCAAATTAAAGTCAAACCATGTGAAAATGAAAAAAATAAGAATCTTATTATGCCAGTAATGCAATTAGTCATGTTCTTCATGCATATTAATTTGAAAAGGACGTCCAAGTGGATATTAAATTCCTACGTTTTTCTTTGAAAGAGACACCAAAGGAAAAAAAATCCTCCAGTTTTGCTTTGCTCCACTCCTTCTAACCAAATGCACGAATAGTAGTACAATAGTAGTTCCATAGCAAAGGATCCCTGAGGGATCGACATGAATGCAGAGTAACAAAGTGATGCGACGAGTGTATAACCTCTTTGGCATAGCCTTGTCGACCTCAGCATCATTGGGTTGGACGTGGAGGATGGTGATGCTGGTGTGACTGTCGGAGGCGGGGAAGAAGATATGAGGCCTCTAGAAATGGCGCCGAGGGTACTACTCCGCTGTGATGGGCGGTTCCGTCATTGGAGCAGCTCCGGTGAGGTGTACGGCGGCGAGGCTGAAGCAGGACAAGACAGACAATGTTAATCTGAAGTGGGACTCTAATACCATCTGCAATAGATGATGTAAAATACATCACCAAAAAGTGCTAGATGTAAAATGCATCAGCCGCGCCACGGCCGCTCCGACATATGCTGTAAATACTGTTCACTCTGAACTTAACTGAAGAAACTGAACTTTACAGTCGAAACTGAATTTTACTGTCGAAACTGATTGAACTAGTAGTAGAGCATTGCAATAGATGTTTAGGGCGTTCAAGCACTAGTAGCAGAGAAGCAGTGATCTAAATCAGCAGACGCTCGAGCAGGGAACACACTAGTAGAGAGCAACTCGTGCAGCAGGAGTGCGAGCGAGTGCTAAAGCAGCAACTGCTATAGCTGCCGGAGGTCGTGCAGCAGCAGCAGCAGTGCGAGCGAGAGCAAGAGCATAGTAGCAGCACGAATGAGAGCAAGAGCGAAGCAGCACCGCGACCGAGAGCAATAGCAGAGCAGAGCAGCAACACGAATGAAAGCAAGAGCAGTGTAGTAGCGCGATCAACAGCAAGAACAGAGTCGCAGCGCGAGCGAGAGCCGGAGCAGCAGTAGCAGTAGCAGCGCGAGCGAGAGCCAGAGTAGCTGCAGCTAGTGCTGGTGTGGAAGTCGTCGCCGAGGAAGCAACACCATGGGGGAGAGACGCCGTGGATGAAGTGGCCGGTGACGGCGCCGTCGATGGAGACCCGCCATGGCTGCTCGGTATCAAGCACCGGCAGCCCCGTGAGATCGAATAAAAGATAAAATGCAGCGGTGAGTGCAGAACCTCCTTGGTGGCGCCGAGTTGGCCTTGGCTTCATCGAAGGAATTGGTGAGGGTGCTGCGATTCCGGTGGGGCAGGTCAAGACAGTGCTGTGGGGATGGAGGTGGCGCGATAGACGAGGCGAACATCGGGGCAGCTCCTTGGAGGTGGAGGATGGGGCGGCTGATCCGGCGGGATGACGAGATCGACGATGGATCCTCATCCGGTGCGGTGGATGAGGGACGGCGAGCTGTTGCGGTGGACGACGTCGTCGAGGAAGAGTCTCCGGCTGGGCGGCGGTCGGGAGGCCGACGGAGGAGCGTGGGGTTTCACGGGTTTTGGCGGCCTCGGTGTATGAATGGGGGGACGAAGGGGAAGGTAGGGGGAGCCATGGCTTAGGGTCGCGCTTGTCCGAAATGTAGGGTAAGTTACCAGTGTACCCCTACTGGTTTTGACCACGTGACATCGAGCCGGCATTTCCGGCTGAGGGGTAGACGGGGGATTTCGCGTGTCTGGGCTGCGGGACCGATTTCGGATGAGGAGGGAGTTTTCGCGCGCGTCGAAATTTTGGGATAACAAGGTGCGGCGCGGGTTGAAGAGGCGGGAGTTTCAAAGCAGATGAGACAAAAGATACTCGAGCTTGAAAATTTCGGGATAACAAGGCGCGGATTCCATGTTCGGCAGAACAAACTTAACGTGTACAGAAAAACAATTCATACAAGACACAAGAGAGTCATGTCCCCTTTTACTATATTGCTATAAATGCCATTGAAAAAACTACAAGAAAAATGTAAAAAAAATCGGGAGAACAAGATTACCCTGTACAGTACCAAATTTATTCGCACTTCCCTCAACAACAACAAAAAACAAATCAATTCCCACCAAAAGAAAGAGTCATGTCCCTTTTTACATGATTACAAATGCCAGGATCTCGAATTTCAATTTGTTAACCCACGTTATGTTGAATTCGAATATATCGTTAGGTGACCTTGCGGTTTATAATGGATGTAGTCCTACATTTTGATCTTCCATCATATATGAACATTTTACTCCTCCCTATGAACATATATATTGTCGTCTACCATATGGACTAAATTTGAATCAATTTTCCTTATTTGAATACGATTGTTGTCAAGTTATACCATCATTTAAATATTATCTTGATAACAGAAAACATGCATATAGCAGTAATCATATTTCACTATGAACTACATGTACCATACGATCTCCAATTCAAATATTTGTATCCATTTTATGTTGAATTCAAATCAGAGTACATTGGTCTAGGTAGCGAGATGTTCGGGATAATCTAAACCCTGTTTTCATATGTATAATTTTTGGCTGAATTGGGACAAGTTTTGGTATAAGCTTCTTGCAAAACCGGAGATTCTCTCAACAAGCCTCGTGGTTCCGAGAGGGAACGTGTCACCTTTGTGTGCGAAACGATATACGCTGCCTCCCCCCTGATTTTCTTTACAGAGGCAACATAGAACTATATGAGTGCCCTGTTAAATTTTGGAATTATTCCGGTCGGGTTCGTTTGGCCTTTTTTATACATTAATTGAGTTTCTGGACATTTAATGTGCATAATTCAAATTTGAACTGCAAGCACATGCTCCGGTGCACCAAAGTTGGTTGAAAAATCACATGTGTGTCCTTGGGTGAATTTCTAGGTCCCATGCAAGAAATGGGAATGAAATTCAAACATCTAGGCATCGTGACTCGACCGAGAACATCGAGAAACTTGGTTTTTAAATTCCTGTAAATCCAAAACTCGCCTGGAAGTCATGAAACTTGGCTTGGTGTCATGTCATGGCACTAACATGTTGTGGTAAAAAATTAGGCCGAATTGGAACAAGTTTTGGTATAAGCTTCTTGCAAACCGGAGCTTCTCTCAAGAAGGCTCGTGGTTCTGAGAGGGAACGTGTCACCTTTGAGTGCAAAACGATATACGCTGCCCCCCCTTGAGTTTCTTTACAGAGGCAACATAGAACTACATGAGTGCCCTGTTAAATTTTGGAATTATTTCGGGTTCGTTTGGCCTTTTTTATACATTAATTGAGTTTCTGGTCATTTAATGTGCATAATTCAAATTTGAACTACAAGCACATGTTCCCGTGCACCAAAGTTAGTTGAAAAATCACATGTGTGTCCTCGGGTGAATTTCTAGGTCCCATGCAAGAAATGAGAATGAAATTCAAACATCTGGGCATGGTGGCTCGGCCGAGAATATTGAGAAACTTGGTTTTAAAATTCTTGTAAATCCAAAACATGCCTGAGAATCATGAAACTTGGCATGGTGTCATGTCAAGGTACTACCATGCTGTGGTAAAAAAATTGGCCGAATAGGAACAAGTTTTGGTATAAGCTTCTTGCAAACCGGAGCTTCTCTCAAGAAGGCTCGTGGTTCTGAGAGGGAACGCGTCACCTTTGTGTGCATAATTCAAATTTGAAATACAAGCACATGTTCAAGTGTACCAAAGTTGGTTGAAAAATCACATGTGTGTCCTCGGGTAAATTTCTAGGTCCCATGCAAGAAATGGGAATGAAATTCAAACATCTGGGCATCGTGGCTCAGCCGGAAACATTGAGAAACTTGGTTTTTAAATTCCTGTAAATCCAAAACACGCATGAAAATCATGAAACTTGGCTTGGTGTCATGACATGGACCAACATGCTGTGGTAATTTTGTTGTCCGATTTGTGAAGGCGCACACATTAACAATCAACAAAGTCATTTTGCAACAAGTGCTGTCACGTTACAATCGGAAACACAAGTATTATTGAAACTGTGGGCGTTCTACTTACCATTTACGTGCCACCACGCGTCCCCTTTTTTTATTAGCTAGGAGGCGTCATGCAGGGTAGCTATTTGAGTACGGGAGGCGTGCGATCAGACCCCTGCATGTGCTTATCGGGAGGAGAGCCCTTTGACCTCCATCTACCGCCCACCTCTCTCCCAAGGTCTCCATTAATGGCACCCCAGCCTCTGTTTAATGGCGTGGCTATGTCTCACTCGACTGAGATTTAAGAGAGAAAAAAGAAAATCTGAAAAGAAAATTTTGCACGGATCTTGATGTAAGATCCGACGGACCTATATAGCATGTACTGCGACTTATAGCAAGACTGATCAATATATAAGGACGAAGACAGTGGATAATAATTGTCTTACATAATTAGAAAGATAATTAAAAAATCCACATGCGGCTACGCCCGAAATACACAAGGGCAAAAGAAGAAGGAAGACAACGATCTGGCTCGCTGATCTCTACTTTCTTGATGCGTTGCTGCAGGCCGCGGGAACTAGTCTCCGCGGCGAGCGGCGATGAGCTCTGTCGTGTCCTCAAGACGCTGCTTGAGAGCATCCACGGATTCCTCCACCAGCCTTTGGCGCTCGATGCGGAGCATGTCATTCTCGTCCATAAGTTTCTTGACGATGACGTCGGTCCTCTTCAACAAGGCACTGGTCTCCTCCTGCTGCTCTGCACTTCGGACGATCTTCGCCCTCAGCAGGTCGCGCTCGGCCCGGAGCCTCTCATTGCCCTCCCTTAGTTGCCGGATGACGCCGGTAGCCTGTTCAAACGAGGCTTTCGTGTCGTCCTGCAACCTCGCCCAGTCGAAGATCTGATCCATCTGCCTATGGACGATCGCATGCATGCGCCTGTAAGAGTAGTCGCCTGCCCGCGAGACATTTTCCCAGGCCGCCGCGGCACGGTAGGACATCTCTGCTACATTCGCGGTGCGGCGGGACATCTCTGTTGCTTTCGCGGCACGGCCGGACCAGTCTGCTGCATCGACGGTGCGGCGGGACCTCCGTGCTGCTTCGGCGGCGCGGCATGACCTCTGTGCTGCTACTTCCGTGCGGCGGGACATGTCGGCTGCTTTCGCAGTGAGGCGGGACATCTCTCGTGCTTCCGCTTCCATGCTCACCTCTCCTTGGTGGTAATCTCTCGACCCAGAACTCACGCTGGCCATGGCAGATGCAAGGGAAGGATGCTGAATGACTTGTTTATTTTTGTGGATGAGGAGTTGAGGACGAATGTGCAGTCATCTTGGCATAGTAGTATTTATAACCAAGTACTAATACGCTCCTAAGAGCATGGTTAATAATATAGCCAGCTGCTGGCTATATGATGTTGCCACGTCATATATAGCCAAGCTTATAGTCGGCAAGTACAATAGCTGGATATAAATATGTACTACTTTGTTGATACATGGCCCACATCACTCTCTCACAAAGTGCCTAGGAGCACGTGTTGCAGCTGGCTGTTAACTAGTAGCCCGCTTCTCTTCTCTCCCCTCTTCTCTCTCTTCCAACTAAGCAAAAATATAATATTTAATGTCTTACAGCCCGCCTACATCACCTTATTGTACTTGCTCTAAGTGAGAAACCGTTTAGGTTGTGATCGGTGTGAACAGGTTTGCAATTAAATATAGCGTGGTAGTAGTAATTTGGAATGTGACGAGAAGCAAGCTAAAAATTTATTGACGGTTCTAGTTACGAAGTGCGGCACTATTCCCGGATGGCGTAATGTGGGCACGTGTTCTCGGCTGTGGTGTAGCATATGCCATGGTAGTTCTTTTTCTACTGCTGTGTACGTGCAATAACTGGCACCATCGGATACATATTTTACGGTTATTGGGGCGTTCGACAGGAATAGCCTCGTGGCGAGCTATAGACTAGTCTTTTTTTCAAACTCATTACACCTATCTCTCGGGACTTCTCGCACGCACCATCTCTAGCTCCCTAGGTCAATGCCACCCACATACACTTGTACTCTGAGTTTAGTACGTTATACAGGAAGAGAAGAGGTGCACGCACACACTCATCCTCTCTCACACACGCATTTATAGCTACGAATTGTAGTGTTCTCAACCATCCGATTGGCTCTATCATAGGTTTCACGTTGCTCCTTGGCCTTGAGATTGAGAAGTTTAAAATGCGGAGGCTAAGTTGGAGGCGTGAGGTTTTGGTTAATGTGCGGGGCGCACACGGCACCAACACGACACGAGCTTCGTCTGCCTGGTGCGCAGTCGGGTGAATTGTCCAAGTATAGACACAACCAGGCCCTCCTTGGTATCTGCGCCTCGACTTATGCGTAGAGAAATTAGGATAGGAGGGAGTACTAGTAGTAGTAGTAGTACTTTGATGTGTCGCGTCAACTCGCACAAGTATGCAACACTTCCTGAACAAACAAGCATATAAGCTTATATACTTCTTACCCAAAGGATCTTTATATCCAACAGACACAAAATATCCGTTCGACTGTTGGAAATTACTTTAACTGTTGATCTGATGTCGAAGTAATTGCTGCATCTCCACCAAAACCCACGATCTCTTAAGCTAAAGTAGACCGAGCTAACCCCTATATTAGCATATTACTAAGATAAACAGAAGGCACTGTAGAATCATTTAGGAGGTGAGCTTGTCAATCTGAATGTGGAGGGACACCGTCTTCGACAACCTAGCCCCGGCCAGCAGCTTGGGCGGAACTTTGAAGAAGGTCAGCTCCTGCACGGCGACGTTGCCCGGATCCTTGCTGCTTGTCACCTCCATTTCCACCTTGACGGCATCGGTCCTGCCTTTGGGCTCCCCCGGCGGGCCGTTCGCCCACAGCTTGGCCACGTAGTGCGGCAGTGGGGACGCCCCCACTCTGATGCAGATGACCGACATGGCGATAGGTGCGCCGATGTCGAGCACGCCGCCGACCAAGAAAAACGCGCGGTCGTCCTCCTCCGCCAACAACAAGAGCCGTGGCTCCGACAGTGGCACTTGCAGCTGGAGCACCTTGCCGTACTGGATCCTGTGCACGAGCATGGGACACACGGTGCTGATGTGGTGGGAGAGCGCCGACGGCGGGCCTTCGTAGCCGCAAACGGGCACGGGGCATTTGCAGGGCGCGAGCGGACACACGCTCTGGTGATCGGCGAGCTTGTGGTAAGTGACGTAGAGCCCATATCCTTCGTGCGGGCACTCCACCCTCACCGAGGAGAGGACGGTGTCCACCGCCGTGTTCCACACGTCGAAGCCACCGCCGCGCTCGCACTTCTGGCACTGCCGCTAGTTCCCGGGGCGCTCAACGCGGCAGTCCGCGCAGGCCAGGTGCCCTCCCTTGCACTGCAAAAATCAATCGAACAGCACATCAATCAAGAAACATGCACCTTGCTCGATCAGCCGAACGGACGAGGTGTATTCGAACCTCATACACTGGAGGCTTCAAGGGGCGAAGGCACAAGGGGCAGTGGAGCAAGGTGAGGTCCATCGAGACCATAGAGAGCTCCATCGTCGGGTCCTGTTCCGTCGCCATGATCTCACCCTCCTCGTGCACAACCATCTCTCGCTTTAGGGCCGGGGCATTACAAAGCTTTACCGTCACATATTCATACTACTTCAAGGTGCATTAAATCAACACATGCAAGTATCAAAAGGAAAATCACGGCATGCATGCATGCGTTGTAATTAATGCATCGGTAAACGAAATTATTGAAATATATCGAGTGCAGTGCTTTGATGTGTCGCGTAAACTCGTACAACAACGAGAAGTTTGATTACAATGCCCTCTCCCTCGCGGACTGAGCTCCGGTGCCTTAACTACACCTACCTTTGGTTGTATGACAGGTGGGCCACCCACCTGTTGGGCCCACCTGTCATACACGCAAAGGCAGGAGCAGTAAGTCAATGAAGCTGTGTCCTTCCCTCGCCCATGAGCGTGGTGGCTGGCAGGACTTGGAGAAGCTTTCGCTACACGCTCTCCCTCCCGCACGCGGTGGACATGCAGCAGTTCATTCGGTGTCAGATGGGCAGAAGCATACTGTAGTACTCCATTGCAGTAGTACTCCATCATTGTTCGACTTCCCGAAGAGGCGAAGAGCCAAGCGCAGCCCGGATGCTCGTGTGGCAGTTTCATGTGTAGAGTAGTCTAGGATAGCGTGTACCGTGCCTCTAAGCTTAAAATCGTTGGGGTCGGCTCCATGCTATGAGGCCATCTGGAAGCATTTTTTATTCAAATAATCTTCTGGCCCTACCTGTCATGCTGGTGATTGTAGTTTGCACGCTCATCTGGTCAAGACAGGAATATATATTTTAATTTGTGGCGGGGTAAATGTTAGAGGTTGCAGCAAATATATTGTACATTGCGGGTCTTTTAGCCAAGTTTAGAGGCAAGCATGTGGGGCCAGTGCTATGATGTGTCGCGTCAACTCGTACAACGAGGAGAAGCTTGATTTTGCTACTACACGCCTTCTCCCTCGCCCATGCGCGCGGTGGCTCGCAGACGAGGACAGGCTTTTGCTTATACTACAACAAGCTATCCCTCCCGCACGCGGTGGACGGACATGCAGCAGTGGATTCGATACTGTAGAAGTAGTAGTAACATCATTGTTTTTCTTCTCGAAGAGGCGAAGAGCCAAGCGCAACCCGAATGTGGCAGTTGCGAACGCTCGTGTGGCAGTCTTTGTGTAGGGGTGGGGCGTGGTGCAGAGCCTTGGAGCACGCATATAGCCAGGCTCTTGCATGAGACAAAATTGCTATGTGAGCCCACTATTGTAGTACTTGCTAGTATAGCCCTGTAAACTGGAAAGGAGTATTTGCCTTTCTAGAGATTTCAACAAGTGACTAGACTTCACCCTAAATAGGAAGTACATATGGAGCAAAATGAGTAAATCTACACCATAAATAAATATGTAGGTCTCTCGTTTTCCTCTCCGCCTTGGTCGCGGTGCACAATACTGAGTATACTAGTACTGACTAGTCTCTTTTTGACACGCATTTATGTTTTTTTAACACAGTACAACACAAGCGCTCATATACACACGCATACACCCACCCCTATGAACGCACACCCTACCCCTATGAGCACCTCTGAAAGACTGAGCCGGCATATCATCTTGAAATTTACGAAGACACCATAGGCACCTCGTCGTCGACGGGAACGTCTCCTGACACGCATTTATGTTGATACGACTTGAATGCCAACGACGCAGAGGGTAGCGGTTCCCGAAATGTTGAATGGTCAATGATGCCTCCGCATTCAAGTAGCATGCAGAGGTAGGAGTAAGTAATTGGAGAAGCAGAATGGAGCATGTGAATGCAACGCAGTTTGGACTGTCATACAAAGGCGCCACACCACTCCAATCCATCTACTCCTAGTCCCTGCGAAACACTGCCCACTCCAATCCAAGACCAAGACCAAGTGACCAGAAGCCACAAGCACCCATGGCGTCAATGGACGCGTGCGGCAGTCGGCTGTGCCACGTCGTCCAAGACGCCGACCTGTGGCCCCGCACCGCGGAGCGTTTCCAGGTGGTGCTGGTGACCGCCGGCATCATAGCCCTCGTCGACGCTAGCTTCGCCTCTCGCATGCGCCAGATGATGGTCGACTCCATCCGCAGGTTCACCGCCATCAAGAAGCGCGTGGACGACCTTGCGTACTGCTCCAGCCCGCGCGCCCAGGCTCCTTGTTGCCTGCCACCCTCATCGGCCTCCAAGGTGACGAACTCTTTGAAGCACTGGTGGCCTTGCAGCTGCCGGAGGTCACGACGAAGAATGTGCACCTCGAGGCCGCGCTTGCCGCGCAGCGCCTCACCATGCAAGAAACCGTCGATCTGCACATCCACGTCTATGAGGAAATCGTCTAAATAGGCCACTACAAGGCCAGCGAGGATAGTCAGACGTTGGCCTTCTTCTAGCGGCTGGAATCTTTGGACGCCATTGTTCAGAAGCACGTCGACCTGGCCACGGAAGCCGCTGCTACTTAGCCGCCGTTCAGTGGCCCGGCGCCCTGAGTCGAGGAGGTGGACGTCGTCGATGGATGCATCTTTCTTCTTGCCTCCTGTAACCTGCACTGCATCGCCTTGTGGCCTTAATGTTTTATTAGTGTATGGCATTTTTATTCCAGTCGTAAATGACATGTGTGATCCCTTGCTCTTATTTGGCATTAATTATTTGTAGTATCACTGTCTTCGACCTGGTGTACTACTACCTAGGTCCTGTTTTATTAGTCCCTTTTGTAATTTGTGCTAAATTTTGACCAAAGATTTAACTGACAAAATGTTAGTGCATGTCAACAAAAATTATATAATTTGATTTGAATTTGAACAAAGTTTTCAATGATATAATTTTGGTGACATGCATGAACCTTTTGTTAGTCAAATTTATGGTCAAAATTTGGCACATATTACGACGGGGAGCAATAAACCAGGACGGAGGTAGACTGGTCCGTCACCATCGTGTTTTGTGTCTAATTTTGACTTCAGCGACCCAACCTACATAGAGGGAGTGCTGTATATATTGGCGCAACAACCAAACTTATAAAGTATATTCAACACTGAGCGTCACTACAAGTCACGAGTTCAAAACGAGAAAGTGGAACAAGTACAGCATGCCTGTGCCGTTCACGTCGCAGCCCCACACGATCGTGGTGCACAATGTAGTAACTATTCTCTTCTTGACCCACATTTACATTGATATGGCTTGAATGCCAAGGAGGGAGAGGGTAGCGGTTCCCGAGATGTTGAACGGTCAATGATGCATCCTCAATTAGCATGCAGAGGGAATTAACTGGAGAAGCAGAATAGAGCCAGCACGATGTGAATGCAACAGAGTTTGGACTCTCATATAAAGGCGCCCCACCACTCCAATCCATCTACTCCTAGTCTCTGCGCAACACTGCTCACTCCAATCCAAGACCAAGTGACCAGAAGCCACAAGCACCTATGGAGGCGATGGACGTGAGCGGCAGTCGGCTGTGCCAAATCATCCAAGACGCCGGCCTGCGGACCCCACCATGCAGCGTTTCTAGACGGTGCTGGCGACCGCCGGCGTCGTAGCCCTCGCGACGCTGGCTTTGCCTCTCGCATGGACGACACGATGGTCCACTCCATCCGCAAGTTCACCGCCGTCAAGAAGCGCGCGGACGACCTTGCCGTACTGCTCCAGCCCACGCGCCCGGGCTCCTCATTGCCTGCCACCCTCATCGGCCTCCATGGTGACGAACTCTTTCAATCCCTGGTGGCCCTGCAGGTGCCAGAGGTCGCGATGAAGAATGTGCACCTTGAGGCCGCGCTCGCCGCGCAGCGCCTCGCCATGCAAGAAACCGTCGACCTGCACATCCACGTCTACGACGAAATCGTCTACATAGGCCACTACAAGGCCAACGAGGACAGAAAGATGTTGGCCTTTTTCCAGCGGCTGGAATCTTTGGATGCCATTGTTCAGAAGCACGTCGACCTGGCCACGAAACTCGCTGCTACTTAGCCGCCGTTTGGTGGGCCGGCACCCTGAGTCGAGGAGGTGGACGTGGTCGATGGATGCATCTTTCTTCTTGCCTCCTGTAACCAGCACTGCATCGCCTTGTGGCCTTAATGTTTTATTAGTATAGTACTCCCTCCGTTCCCAAATATAAGTCTTTCTAGAGATTCCAGCAAGTGACTACATACGGAGCAAAATGAGTGAATCTACACTCTAAAATATGTCTACATACATCCGTATGTTGTATTCCATTTGAAATATCTAAAAAGAATTATATTTAGGAACGTAGGGAGTATATGGCATTTTTATTCCAGTCGTAACGTTTTCACTGTCAGGTGGGGCCGCGGTTGAGCAAACCGACCATCAGCAAGTCCCCACCCCGCCCACCGCACGTCGGCTGAGTTTAGAATTAGAAGAGAGAAACGAGGGAGAAGAGCTAGCTGTAGCACGGACGCTGTTGTCAGATGGGACTCGTGTTGATAGAATAGGAGTACTGAGCACTCGTACCTCTTTTTTGAGGGAAAAAGTAGTCGTATGTCTAGTACCACTAGTTGGGTGCGTGCGACCTATACCTGTCATCACTTTAGGTCTCCTTTTCGAACCACAGCTACGCTTCACAGTACATATTTTTTTCACGCATTTATCCTCCTATATGTACTCCTAGGCTATTTCCACATGCTCCCTTTCGCCGACATGTGGGACATAGAGCATCTGGGTCGTAGTGCATGCACGACTCAGAGCATATGTCAGGGTACTTTACATTTCAGACCTTATGAATTACATGCAAACCCCCCCGCAGAAGAATAAATAAATGAATTACTACATGAAACCAGATTATTTTCGTAGAAACCGGAGCACGTTCATTATATTTTGGACATAACACGTTTATAAAAAACGACCGGACCTAAACCAGTTTAAGGGCCTCTTTGATTCACAGGATACTGAAAACACAGGAATGGGGAAAGTATGATGGCGATGAACCGAGACGAGGAGAACTCTAACTCAGTTAGAGGTTAGAGTTAGATTCTAACCCTGAACTAACTCTAACCAAAGAGGTGTATGCATGGTAGGGTTAGATTGACAATAAATGCTCTTTCTCAATTATTTGACTACTTTGGACCCTATTTCCTGCCGGATTTGGTGTGGCCAGCTCTTGTGTGGCCTCCTCCCGCTCACAATTGACATAAACGAACCATCTTTACAAATCAAGCATGCAAAACATGATAAATTTTACTTTGTCCATACAAATGAGATATCCCACTTAAATGTACAAGTCGTCAATCAAGCTTCACAAAAAAAATACACTCCATGAAACAAAGCATGAGCTAACTCATCACGGAATTCATTCACGATAGGGAGGGAGCCCGGAGCCCCTCACGCACCCAGGGAGGAGCTCATCATCGTCGCTCTGGAGGAAGGCTTTGTAGAGCCCAAGCCCCGGGAACCCCTCCGACGCCGGCGCTTGCGAGTTGAGGTCGACACCGGCATGGGAAGAAGGGCCGCTTGCCGACGACTGCGAACTGAATCTTTGGGCCTCTAGAAATAATGCAAGCCTGAAACTGATATACCTAGAAAGGTGAACTGAATCTTTGGGCCTCTAGAAATAATGCAAGCCTGAAACTGAAATACCTAGAAAGGTGAACTGAATCTTTGGGCCTCTAGAAAGATTTATTACCTCCTCAAGCAGCATCAAACAATTCCATGCGTGCACCACAAATCTATACCAAGTTTAATCAGGATCTTCTTTTCCAAATTAGAATTAGCGCTAGAGCGAGCAAGATCGATGATAGGGCTGTGAGACAGAGAAGGAACGAACAAACTCACCCCTCTCGCGACCTCCCTGGTAGATGCACCGCCACCGCGCACGACAGAGGGAGAAAAACGACCGGTGAAGGGGGAGCGGGGCGAGCTTCGGAGGCCGGAGGGAGAGGGCGGCCAGAGGAGGGCGGCGGAGGCCGGAGGGAGAGGGTGGCCGGAGGAGAGAGAGGGTGAGCGGCGGAACGGCGCTTGGGCGGGCGGCCCGATGGGGAACAGACATGAGTCGTGCGAGGAGGGGCGGAGGGAGCAATCTGGTGCGGGCAGGGGAGATTTTTTTAGTTTTCTTTTAATGGGCCCGAGGAGAACTAACCAAATTAGAACCTCTCCACCGGGCTAGTTTTTTTAGCTGGGTTAGAGCAAACTAGCTCAAACTAACCCCTCCTGTTTGGATACTTTGAGGCTATTTCAACCCAAACTAGCTCTAACTCAGGGATCCAAACAAAGAGGAGTAGTACTGTACATGCTATAGTCTAGACCGTAGCACATTGTTTTTTATGGCCATATCACCACATTGTTTTCTACTGCTGGTTCACTGGGCTGCCGTGGTTCACACTGCTGGTTCATTGGGCTGCCGTGGTTCGCACTCCTCCGACGTGAGTAGTAGTACTAGTATATACACTATATATACCGCATGATTCTTTGCTCCTTCTTACTACGTACTTCGCCGACATGTGGGAGAGCCAGCATCCGGGTCAACGTGTCATGCACCAGATTAGAGTGTGGAACGGAAGGGGGGCATCACCCCGGTCGTAGCGCCAGTAATTCATGACTATAGTGAGTAGTCATATCACAAGTCTTTCCAGCAGTAAAGCGCCGTCAAATTGCACAGCCCGACCTTTCCAGCAGTAAGTAAGTTGAATCCGCTACTCCCTCACCCTCCTCGCCTCTCTGTCAAACCGCCTACGCGAAAACTGCCGCGCGTACTGCCCGGGAAAAGCCCCCCCTCAACTTTTAACTACGCGAAAATAGTTCGAGCTTGTTCGTTCTATATAAATACTAGTATTGTATGTTTATTCACCCGTGGGGTTGTTCAATGAATGGAGGGCCGGGGAGCACAAGTGAACAATACTACTACTAGTAAGTAGGAGTCGTACAGTTAGTCACCTTAATAGAGAGTTTCTTTTCTTTAATGCCACGTACACAAATTGAAACGCTTGTTGTGGAGAGAAAAAGATAATCACTCCACTATATATGTACGCAGGGGCCTGAGCGCTTGCTTTACTAGGGTTGCTCTCTTCATTCTCTCATCCTCTCCAGATCTAAACAAGACAGCGGTAGCGACATTTTCTCTCTGCTCACCGCTGGTCACAGATCCGGCCGGATCCCTTCGGCCAGTGTGTGTAGAGGACTAAGGTGCATCGTTCACGCGGTCATCGCCGATGAGGGAGGAAACCCGCAGCTACTGGCGGGGCCCGATCCTCTGCCCATGCCGTTCTCTCCGACACAGCGCCGGCTCGGGAGGTCCTCCGACCCTTCTTCCTCCCTGCCGTATTGTGCGCAGATCCAACCTACCGCCGCCGACATCCCGACGACCCTCTAGTATAAGTTCTTCGAAAGCGGCCTTGCTCTACTGCCCCAGCTCCCCACGTGTCTGCATGTGCATCTTTTTCTACTTCCATCAGCTCTTCCAAATCCACCTAAATTTTTAGTATTATTAGAGGTAAAGCTACTTCATGCATTTGAATCTAGGACTTGGTTCAAACAACGAAGAAAGGGGGGAAAGTCATAGCATGAATCTAGGACTTGATTCAAAGAGGAAATAACAGGGGGAAAGTAGTAGAGACCGGATACCCAACCAGCCTCTTGGTTGAAAAGGGAAATAATGGGAAAACGCAGTACAAAGTGGATAAGGAACAGATCTATTATTGGTTAAAAAAAGGATAGAAAGTGGCGGCTGGTGGACAAGTCAACAGAGTATGTCCAGGATTAGATTTGCTGCCCTCACATAGTAAAAGGTCTCCAGGATTAGCTTTGCTGCCCTCACATAGTAAAAGGTCTCCAGGATTAGATTTGCTGCCCTCACATAGTAAAAGGTCTCCAGGATTAGATTTGCTGCCCTCACATAGTAAAAAGTCTCCAGGATTAGATTTGCTGCCCTCACAGAGCATGAACAAACTTGGCATCACCACTTTATGCCTCCTTGTAGGTACATTGTGCTGATGCGTCCACTGTCACATGTCCTTATACCAACTTTTTGCTGTTGTTAATGTAAGGGCGCATGTAAAATGAAGCGATCACACTGTTACCTCAAGGACATGTCTAACCAGTGTTATTGTTAATCTAATGCCTCCAGTGATATGATGCAATTAAACTGTGTTACAAATGGTACTCCTGCTGTTTTCCCCAGTATGATAAGTAAGTTGCTTCTTTACGCTGCTGAGTGACCTGGTATCCCCATGGTCCCATGCCCTTAAACCAACGCTTTAGCTGTTGTTGATTTACTGTACCTGGTAAACAAGAAATACCACCATTAAAGTAATCACATATTTGACGAATGTCACTGTTGATCGTAATGCTTCTAGTAACATGAAGCATTGCTGACGTTTTAAAATTTCTACTGTCCTTGCGTGATTGCCATGAACATAATTAAGATGCTTCTTTTCATTTCGTGTATTCTTATTGACCAGCAACTATTTACTTTCTATCTTTTTGTGCAGATCGGGATATCCATTTCACCTTGTTGCCACTACAAGAAATATGTCAACTTGTGACCTTCTCTTAGTGACCCCAGCTGAATTGATCGTAAATCCACGGCCATTTCGCTTGGAAGGGCACAAACCCTGAAATTGCTTACACCAAATGGTCACAAAGCAGACAAGAGTGGCCAATGACCTTATTTCTACCTGATTACGACCAATATAAATGGTCATGAGGTTGTGAACGTGGATGCATTGGTACTTATTGATATGACTAGGCGCCACCTCATCAGTTTTGCCTATGTGTCATGTCCATGTGTCAATTTTTGCCCTAGGTTGTGAAGCAACCTATATTTCTGTCATTCCCAAAATTCCCAAAAAAATTGGGCATTCTTTACTATCCAAATCATTGCCTCATGACAATATTCAAATCCATTTGCCTGGTAAATCTTCCTCGGCAAATTTCCAAAGTTTTTGTTCAACTCGAACTGTTGTGAAGGAAGTACTAGCTAGGCATATCCTAATGAGCTGAATTTTTGCCACATCTTCTATATTCCCAAATCATTGCTCTCCACAAAATTTGAGCCCCATCTAACAATACATGTGAGTGTGGCTTCAACATTCATATTTCTGTCCAGTGTGGTATGTTGCAAAGCAAGTGACACCTAGGCTCCTCCATTTGAGCTGCAAATTTTCCAAGATAGTGTCCTTAGTAGATGATCATCCTCGGCCAAAACTCAGGCCCATTGGCCATGCACATTTCCCGTACCACTAATCAAACACTTGGGTGCTAATTCATGTTTGAGCTCAGTTCAGTCTCCTCGTGAGATTCTTATATTGCCTTCTTCTTCCTGACACCTATCAGGGGAGTGCCCAACCTACTTGACATGCCTAGGCTGCCCAGAACGCATGGCAACGCCGCGGTCACGCGGTGACCACGCGGCGGGCATGCGAGTCTACGCGCTTTGGAGTTGGGGCCCTGGGCCACCATCCAAACATCGACGTATCACCACCAAACCATGTATTTCTGATTAAATAGATACTTATGTAACTAGATATGATTTTTGGAAAAAATAAATAGCAAACTATAAGGCAGCTGCAGTTCAAATTTGACCCGCTTCCTGCTGAATCGGCGGAAATTTTTCTTTTTCACGAGAGGTGGATCAAAACTTTTGAAACCCAACCATTTTGTCAATTGTGCATTAAATATGTCCTAGTATTTTATAAAATTGATTTGGTCCAAATTTGCAACAAATATATGGTAGGTCATTCACAAAAAAAACTCATTTTGGGCACTCGAAAAATGAAAAATTGATTTTTCATCCAAAGAAAATGAAAACTCCCTTAGGCAACATTGTTCGCCATTCCAATATGCACCCTTGTGCACAATATGAGATCATTTGAATAAACTATGTCATGAATGTGGCCATAAGATTGATCATTTGACTTGAAAGCCATGAATCTTCACACATGATAGCTCATTTCTGAGAACACTTTTTTAAAAGAATTTTCGTATTACAAGTTTATTATTTTTTCTGGTAACTTGGTCACATATAATGACACAATGCGAAGGTTTTCCAATTTTTTGATTTTTTTTAAAAAATTTATGCCCGTTTCAAAATGCGGTCAAAACGGCGGGAATGACCGTTCCTAGCTAGTGGTTGAATCTAGGAATTTTTTTGGCGTTTCTCTGATTAAATAGATACTTTTGTACCTAGAAATGATTTTTGGAAAAAATAAATAGCAAACTATGAGGCAGCCGCAGTTCAAATTTGACCCGCTTCCAACTGAAACGGCGGAAATTTGTCTTTTTCACCAGAGGTGGATCAAAACTTTTTACACCCAATAATTTGGTCAATTGTGCATTAAATATGGCCTAGTATTTTAGAAAAATGATTTGGTCCAATTTTGCAACAATTATTTGGTAGGTTCTTCACAAAAAAACCTCATTTTGGGCACTCGAAAAATGGAAAATTGATTTTTCGTCCAAAGAAAATGAAAATTTCCTTAGGCAACATTGTTTGCCATTCCAATATGCACCCTTGTGCACAATATGAGATAATTTGAACAAACTAGGCAATGAATGTGGCCATAAGATTGATCATTTGACTTGAAAGCCATTGATCTCCACACATGATAACTAGTTTCTGAGAACACTTTTTTAAAAGAATTGCCGTATTACAAGTTTATTATTTTTCCTGGTAACTTGGTCACATACGATGACACAATGCGAAGGTTTTCCATTTTTTGTTTTTTTTTTGAATTTTTTATGCCCGTTTCAAAATGCGGTCAAAACGGCGGGAATGGCCGTTCCTAGCTAGTGGTTGAATCTTGGAATTTTTTTGGTGTTTCTCTGATTAAATAGATACTTTTGTACCTAGAAATGATTTTTGTAAAAAATAAATAGCAAACTATGAGGCAGCCGCAGTTCAAATTTGACCCGCTTCCAGCTGAATCGGCGGAAATTTGTCTTTTTCACCAGAGGTGGATCAAAACTTTTTACACCCAATAATTTGGTCAATTGTGCATTAAACATGGCCTAGTATTTTAGAAAAATGATTTGGTCCAATTTTGCAATAATTATTTGGTAGGTTATTCACAAAAAAACCTCATTTGGGGCACTCGAAAAATGGAAAATGGCTATTTTGTGCAATGAAAGTGAAAACTCCCCAAATCCACATTGTTTGTCATCCCAAGATACACATATGTGCACACTATTGGTTCATTTTAGCAAACTATAAGTGGTTAATATGTTGAATGTTTACCCTGAATTAGAGGGTGAAAATCATAAGAGAAACAAAAAAAACTACCTAAGCTTAATTCTGATTGGTGGAGTCACTAGTGGCTTGGATCGATGACCTGGCAAACATCAGTCCATCCATCCGTCCATCGATCCATCCCATCCGACGGCAGCAAATCCCCACCCAACCCTTCTCTCTCGCGCGAACCCCACCCAGCCCTCCTCTCTCTCGCGCAAACCCTAGCGCTGCACTCCTCCCTTGCCGCCGCCACCTCCGGCACCAGATCCTGGCTGCCGCGTCTCCCTCCGACCTCGCCGCTGGCGCTCCCCCCTCTCCCCCCTCCCTCACCTCCCCTCACCTCCCCTCACCTCACCGAAAGAGAAGAGGGAGATCGTGCGTGCGAGCAGGTCAGGCGGTGGCGGCGGCTCCCAGATCCGCAAGGGCTTGGACCTAGAGCTCCATCCCCATGGCAGTGGCTAGGGTTCCTCCCACCACGCCGCCGGCCAGCAACAGCAGCAGATGCCGCCCGCCGCCATGGCGCCGCCGCAGGCCCCCTCCACAAGTACGCAGCCTTCCGGATCTGGCCAGCACGGCTGCAATCCTCCTCCTCGTTGGTCGCTGACGTTTGCCGGCGCTGGTTTTCCGAGCAGGGGATCCGCTCTACAACGAGCTCTAGAACGCCTGCGCCGGCCCGCTCGTCACCATCCCGCGAGTCGGGGACCTCGTCTTCTACTTCCTGCAGGGCCACATCGAGCAGGTCGTCCAAGCCCTGCCTCCCTTCCCTCCTCGCTTAATTCTACCCCCGCCTCGCGGTTTCGCGCAGGGAGGCTCTTCTACTTCGGTTCACACGCTGAATTTACTTGCTCTTTTGGGTTTCCAGGTCGGATCTGTTGAGTTCTCCCGGTGCTCCCACCCCGGCCCGCCACCACCACCGGTCGCCGGTCGCCGGAGAGGATGCCACCACCACCACCACCATGGCACCCCCGCGCTGTCTAGAGTCGTCAAGCACCAGAGCGACGCCGTTTGTGAAATGTCAGTATTTGCGTAATCTGACTAGAACTAGATTTTGGTGGTTCTCTTTTGGTAGAACTTTTTAGATGTATTCTTTCTTTCGTAGCAAGTTGGTGGTATGTCAGTACTCGGTAGTATGTCTCTTGATATAGTTGGCTCTTGCAGATTGTGCTGCTAGTCCAGATACTGGAATCTTAGGTGCTACGTTGACTTGCTGGTTCATGGGTGACAGCTATTTTTAGGATTTGGGAATCATTAGTAGGATCAGATGGCCCATTGTTGTTGCCAAAAATAGTGTGATGTGGTTTCGCTTGTATGCCATATTCTCGCACCAAGTCTTGGTATATATATGCTGATCCCATGTTGAACCTGAGCTCAATTATTTTGGGAAATACTGAGATATCAGATGGCCTATCATCATCTATACGTAGCTGTTAGTTGACTTATCGTTATGTATGAGCAGCTCATCTGGGGGCAGTACTATTGGTTATTATTTATAAGAAGTCATACTGATCATGAAAAATATGCCACAGTAAACTTTGAAACAATACTGATAACAGTTTCACACAGTTGTGCCCCTTTATATTGCTTGCTCTCACTCAATAGGCACCATTTGTCCATTTCTATTCCATATCTCTTACCCTCTTGTTGAAAAAGTAATTAAGTCTTGAACTACTTGAATCATTAATGTGCTGTAAATCTATGCTCGGTTCTATATGCGAAGGTAGACACTATCTTTGCTACTTGTGCCTTGAATAAATAAATAAAATTCTGTAATGATGATCTGAAATGTCACACAGGTGACCATTTGTGCTGTCGCCGCCGCTGTGCCGGTTGGAGGTGCAACCTTCATCAGATACAACCCCATAACAGGGCCTCAAGGTTCTGTGCCCCATCGCCCCTCTTTCTAAATTACTGAAACGAAAATGGCTAGGCCTGATGTGCCTCTTGTATCTATTGCTCGATTTGTTATGATTTGATTCACCAAGAGTGATTCTTCTACTGTCTCGTAGTATGGTTAAATGGAACAACGAGGGATGTTTCTAATTTGGTTATTGCTAGAATAATTCATGTTCTTGAGATATGCTGGGATGTTTTGCCTGTCCTTACTGAAGAAGATAAGAATGGAATTTAATTGGGTGGTCCCTTTCATCGTGCTTAATTAGCTGTAAATGTGCCCCTCTTACTGAAGAAGATAAGAATCCATATGTGTTATGCAAAATTAACTTTGTCATCTTGTAAGCGCTCTAGGCAGTGTCTCAAGGGTGAAAAATATGAGAACAAAAAAGTATTACTAGATTAATTTACAACATCCATCCTTTACTTCGTCCATGTCATTGTTGTTTACCCCTGGGAGTATTTTTAACTTGAAAATCTCTGGTGAACTGCCATTTGGAGTACATTTGCTTGCTCTGTTAATTTTTTTGGGTTACTCCATCTTGCTCTGTTAAGTAAAATTTGATATGTGGAGTAGCAGCAGTAAGCTAGACCCTCCACCTTGCTTTGTACATAGTCAAAGCTACTCCAAGTTAGCAGCATTACTGTTAACTTCTCAATGTGCTTGGATTACATTTAACTTGTAGTACTCCAGTACTCAAGTAATTTTGCTTAGAGTATTTAACAAGATTGAACTTTACATGTGTGGAGTAATTTTGCTTGGAGTATTTAACAAGATTGAACAAGATTTAACTTGTCAACATTTAACAGTATTTTTTAGTAAGTATTCTGAACATGCTTCTGAATATTTGCAGATTCTGAATATGCAAGCAAATCTGCAGGAGTAAACAAGTTCTTGTATTTGGATATCATCTGTACCCTTCTATTATGAGTTGATTGCACATGATTGGGCTGTGCTTCCTCTTATTACATTCAGAATTGTTTGATGTTAATGATGATCATATACTAGGAGCATTACTTTCACCTACAATAATTGGCTTAGTTTAATATAGTATAACCGACAGAACATCTACAATTCCAGTCATGATTGCTCTGTACTGTTAAGAACAAAGACTCATTTTGACAGTGTTTTCTGTTTGTGTTATCCTCTATTGAATGAATTCAATAAAGTTCTCACGAATTCTGCCTGGCCTTCTACTAGTCCAAATCTGAAGTAGTATTACTAATGTTGTTAAGTTGTCTAAACATGCTTGCTGCTAGCTTTAAAGTTGATCTAAAGAACCATTCATGCATTTACACATTCATGATTTCCTACTCTGTTTGTAATTGTTCTAGTTAACTGTGCTAGTAGATATTGCCTGGGATTTGTAGCTGGTGTCTGTTGTGTCATGTTACTTCCTTAGTGTTCAGTACATGGTACATATAGAGCTGCGTACAGTAGTTACAAGAGTCGATCGTGGCGAGAGATTATTATTTCTTCCTCATACTAATATCTGGTTTACAATGTGGCGAGAGATTGTCAAGTTTGTAAGCTTTTCATCACACAACCCTTTTCCTCCTCATATCGAGTTGCTCTATTGTACCAAAAATGTTATCTATTCGTATGTGCTTGTACAGAAGGATACAATTATTAATTGTCTAGTTCTGATTTTTAGCATTTGTTGTGCTTCCTAGGGACACCGATCTCTACTCTTCTATATAATCCACACTGATCTTTATTGTTTGATTGACTGGAAGAAGTTTTTTTAATCATGCAGGAGTTTACTTTGGATGACAAATGTGTGTAGATCATCCACCTCCTGAACGATGCTAACCCAATCTGATCATCGTCGACACTATCATCATCAGGTCCCTGTTCCCTCTATTCTCTCCTGCCTTGTGATGTTAGTCTGTGTGCGCTCACTAGTATTGTTAGATCCTGTCAGTTGAATCGATGGTAGTGGTAGTAGAGTAGTATTTTTCTTCAGGTGAATCTGTTACAGTGACGTTCATTGTACGACCTGCACTTGTACCAATGTACCATGCTACTATTTGGCAATTCAATTTCACATTGCATTTGGATCTTAAACTTATACAGTATAAGCTTAGTGATTTGCATATGTAAAATATGTTGACAAAGTGTTAAGTTGGATTACCGCCTCATGTTGATGGCATTGTCTCTAAACATTTAATAATGTTTCTTTTTGGTGATGTGGATCAGGATCCAATGTTGTTTAGGCTGTTGCTGCTGTGACGGAAGGTCAGAAGAGGCATGGAGATGCGCACTACAGTTTTAGTTGATGTTGCACCATGTTTTGGTGCTTGTGTATCTGTTTTTGCTTGTAAGCACACTTGTATGTGCTTGTGTATCTGTTTTTGCTTGTTTTAGTTGATGTTGGACGTGCGGACTTGTATGTGCTGTTGTGTGTATTTGGCTGAATGATTTCTGAATTTAATCATTTAATCAAGAGAATTATTGAGTGTTTGCTGTTCAAATGTGTAAACTGGAAATCAGTGAATAAAAAGACCAAATGTTCTATTGGACCAAATAATATATGGGCTCTAAAAAGGCTACGGTCCAAATAATAGTGGACTGGAACATTGTTTATTTCTGGAAAACCTGAACAAAAAGGCTTAACGAAATGGTCCGCAAAAGGGCCATGGCCCAGAAAATTAAAAGGCCGAATTGTTGGGCTTGGCCCATGAAGTCGACCAAAAATTCACAGGAAAAAAAAATATAGAAAGGCTGAATTGTTGGGCTAGGCCCATGTAGAACATTGAATTGGACCAGGCTAATTCTTATCCACGTCAGCTTGCCACGTTGGATCCTACGTGGCCTGGGGAGGTTGCTAGTGACCAAAAATTTGGTCGTGGAACCAACGACCTTTTACATATCACAAAGAAGGTCGCTAATTTCAGTTTACGACCGCCAGCTTTTGACCATCTGTTTTTGGTCGTAAAAAGGTCGCAAATGAAAAACAGTGACCTTTCATTCAGTGACCAATAGTGGTGGTCGCAAGTTGACATATTTCTTGTAGTGTGCTATTGTGACCTTGTGGTGAACTGCACAAAACACTTTTTTTTGAATGAGTGTCTTGTGCAGTTCAACTAAAATGTCACGTGGGCAACATCTCTCAATTTTGGTGGAACTACGCAAACTGATGATTGGAGTTTCCAAAATCTCCATCAAATTCTGCTGGTAATCTCGTGCAACATTTTATTAGCCTTTGCAAGATGAGCCGTCACTGTCACCACAATGGCACTTTATTTTATTGGAACTGCACAAAAGGATAAGCAAATTATAGTTGCACCTTACATAAGCAGGACAGCCAACCTTAATGTTGCTGAATTTTAGTGCAACTACTAAAGAAGAACCTGCCAGCTCACGAGAGCAAGTACTTCTTGCTAGCTCAATGATGCAATCTTTGCTTCATTTCAGGTGAACTGCAGAAAAAAGGTGCATGAATTGAATCATGGATCTCCAGGCTGGCCTCATCCGAGTGGAGTTGTAGATTCACCACATCGAGTCATGGCGGCATAGGGCCCCTCACACCGGTCAGTACTGTCCTTTATCAACATGACTGTGCTTTGTCATACTATGCTAATGTTCTATTTATTAAATAAATCTATTATATCGCAATCTTTTCTCATTTTGGAAATAAAGTTTGCTTCAACTAGTGCCACTATTATAGTAATCATGCTCTTTCTTATCTGTGCAAACAGGAATACTCAATTACAAATGTTGTGATGGTCAAGAGCATTCGCCAAGTTCTTGGGTTGTATGACACGGCTAGCCAAGATGGATTTAATCTCGATATTCAGTTTATCAAAAGGCTATAATGGGTTGGTTCTGAATCTTGCAAGCTGGGAATCAATGAGATGTGTAGGCATCTTTGTTGTACTTATTGTTTGAATCTTATTTGTTGGTTCTGAATCTTGCAAGCTGGGAATCAATGAGATGTGTAGGCATCTTTGATGTACTTATTATTTGAATCTTATTTGTTGGTTCTGAAGCTTGCAAGCTGGGAAACACGGCATGATGATGCAGAGGACAGCAACCATCACAAACAGTTCAAACTTGGTAGTATTATCTGTGTGAAAGTGCGACAAATGTGCTGATCGTGTGCGTCCTGAGAATAATAATTCTAATTGTTGTGCATATTGATCCTGTGGCACTGATAGAACGAGCCAATGCATTGCTTGTTTTAAGAATAAATTTCTATTAAAGCTAATTAAATTTAAGTAAAGTGACCACTAACACTTGTTATTATAGTACCAATACAAACCCGCTCGTGAACCGACGTGAGGACGGAATAGGTTTCTTAATGGAGGCATTTGAATGCGCCGAGGGTGCATGTTCTGTCATGCGTGCAGTGGGCGAGGGAGGGGTAGTAACTGCTGTCGCCTGTACACACTCAGTTTACTATTGAATCCAGTTCCCCAAGAGCTGAAAAACGAACTGCTGCCGCCACCTATCCACTCGTTCACTTGAAGAGACTCCAATGGCGATCCGAGGGGTGAGCCAGCTGGATATGGACTTCAGCAAGGAGTTCACCTTTGAGTTCGCCGTTAAGTCCCATGGCTGCACCAAGTTGAATGTGATGTACACCAACGATCCAGACTCGGTGAAGCTCTGCCTCGCCGAGTTCAAGCAGTACCTACAGGACGAGAAAGCACAAGGTCGCAGGACTAGACCTTGTGCCCATCCATTCGTCTCCTGACAGGGACCAGCGGATCGCGGTCGCCAAGGTATGCGTGCGGGACGAGGTTCTCGTCTACCACTGCTGTAGGGCCATCAGAGGTTCTGGAGCATTCGCCCGTTTTATCGGCAGTGCCGACTGCACCTTCGCTACGGTGGAGAGAAGGAAGAACGCGACGATTCGGCCATCTGGTGCAACAAGCTTGTCGACATCCAAAAGCAATACAAGATCATTGGCAATGGGCAGGAGAAGGACTCCGTGGTTGACCTCGCCGAGACCATCATCGACCCCTGCTACGCCAACATGAAAGAAGAGAACGATACCAAGGACCTGAACACGTGGGAGGTACCTCTGAATCTAGCCTACATAACCTACACGGACAAGGACGCATACGCATGCTACGACATGTACAGGCGGATCTTGGACATGAGGGCATGTCTGCTTCTCGTAACCGATGAGTACACGGACAACCGCAACGTCATGATCAAGCGTGTCAGGAAGGTCTAGATGTTGTACTTTATCTGTTTAAGCACCTTTATCATCTGAGTGTTTCATGCATTAGCCTATGTGTCGTAATTATCTGTTTTGTCCGAAATATTTCTTCTAAGAACCCATTAACCTGTTTGCTTTTTTAGTGGCTATTTTCTTATGTATGTAACTAGTTCACTCGGCTACCGTGCTTTGAATCTCCTTCCTCCCAACATATTCCCCTTCTTAGGTGGACCCAACAGGTCTCGTACATAGACATATGGGACCAACCACCTATCCATTTGTATTTCTTTATTTTGTTCAATCTTCCGTCCTCTTCCTATACAGCGGCTGGCCATCATAGCCTATGGCGTTGGCCAGGCCATCCCTCTACTCCCACACATTGTCCGGCGGCTGTAGCTCCACCGGCCCACCCTGCACCCGAACAAGTCAACCCTCGTACTCCCCTCCGCCTGCGTCTTCCCCCGCTCCGGTTCGTTCGGTCCGAGGTCTCGACGTCGTCCTCCGCCTTGGTGCTCTCGCCGCGGCGCCGCCGTCTATCGTTCCCAACATGGTCAGCAAAACAAGAGGAATCGGGAGACAACTGTTCATCGAGAGGCTGACAGTCCCGGGCCCACCAGGTCCATGGCCTAGGTTTTGTTGTTTAACATGGGTAGCCCATGACATGTTTCAACTTTTTTTGGATCCAGCAGGTATCAAGCGGCCTCTAGGCCTCCCTGTCGGTGTCAAAACCGGCAGATCTCGGGTAGGGGGTCCCAAGCTGTGTGTCTTAGGATCGATGGGTAACAGGAGACGAGGGGACAAGGTGTTTACCCAGGTTCGGGCCCTCTCTAAGAGGTAAAACCCTACTCCTGCTTGATTATATTTGATGTGTATGATTACAGAGTTGATCTACCTCGAGATCATCTGTTGTGGTCTAAAACCTAAGGGTATGATGAATAATGTCATAATGCCCTATCGACTAGCCTGGCCCGGCTTATATAATGCACCAGAGGCCTAGGATAACAAGAGTCCTAGTCGAATACGTTGGTGGAGAGGAGTCCTTGTCTTGATCACCAAGTCTTGTGGAATCTTTCTTGTATGCGGCATGGGCTGCCTAAAGTGGCCCATTAGTGAACCGCCATGGGGGTCCTCCTCTCGACCCGCCTGGTCGGGAGACAACATGGTGAGTACCCCCTTGTCTAGGACACCGTCAGTAGCCCCCTGAACCGGTCTTCAAGTTGGGGACGCTCCTCGATTCTTTCGAACTGTTCTTCATCTTCGGTCGTCGGTCTTGAAAACTGGTTCAACAAATCTTCTCATCTTTGATCTTGAGGATCGTCGAAGTGAATCCGAAGAGTTTACACGTCGGGTATCCGAGGAGCCCCTTTAAGTTCTCGGCCTTTATCAATGCCTTGTTACTTTTTTACGCCACACCTCAGGTTTGAAGTTGTTCCCGTGCAGTGGTGTCCTCTTGCATCTGAGCTCCAACGCCGGATTGCATTCGAGGTATCTTTTGTAGCTGAGCACCAACGTCGGACTATATCCGAGCTCCAACGCCGGACTATGTCCGAGGTGTCATAGATCACCTTAGCTTGAAAAAGTTTGAAGGAGGTTATCCGAGCTTAACGCTGAAAAGTTCTCTATGGAGCCAGCCGCTCGCAACCGAGCTTTATGACGGACTGCTTCCGAGGTTATGCGCCACCTCGGGCTCGGGCTGATTGTTTGCGGATTTTATTTCTGATTGATGCAATTTATTTACTGATGAGATATATAGCCAGTAGCCCTCAAGGTGTGTGTCGGCCTAAAATCCGAGATGCACATTAGAGGAGATAGTGATCGGCGGACGGGCCCTTGAGAGAGGGTTTTGAGAAGTCGCCGTAATATATTAGCTTACCGGATAAGTCCCAGTTGGTACCTATTATTGTCCGAAGACGCGTTTGCCCATAGTTTGGTCAAGCCGAACACTGGGCACTTTGAATGTTCTGCATTGAATAGTCAATGCAGTAGCCCCCGAGACACTGGTTGGGTGGCAACACCAGATCAGGGGATCGATGTGCCCCTTTAATATTAGTAAATGATAAGCCCGAAGCCCAGTAGCCCCCGAGCCTTAATGCGGACACGGGTGGCCGAATTAAGGATCAATATCCAGAGTAAAAGCACAATTTATGTGTAATGATTCTGTGTATCCAAGTACTCTACATCATTAATGCTCGGATCCGCATTGTACAAAACTTTGTTTGACCGACCATCGGCTTCAACCTCCTCGGCCAGTAGTGGGGAACTGTTTGTCTTGCTTTATAAAGCCTTTATGAGGGCAAAGATTTACGACAAACAAGGCAATCTGGCCATGCGGTTTTATAGACAAAGGTATGCGGAGAGATATGCTATATTGCTATTAAACGTAAGAAACATCTTCCAAAGAAAATAGAAAATAGTCCCCCTATCGGTTCCTTTCTTTGGGTTGTCATGCTGATCATGATCATGAAACCTCACCTCCGATCAATGTGGGAGGAAAATATTGAGGATTTAGTTTGGGGAAAGTTCCTGAACTCTATGGTCTAATGAACCGCAATTTTCACTTCCGTCATTGCCGACCAATTATATCCTTTAAGATGGCTAGCTTTCGGTTTCACCCAGTCTGAGGTACTAACCCGGATGACCCGGTAGTAACAATCACAGAGGTGCTCCCTTTACCGCCTAGCCGAACAATCGGGAACGTAGGGGTAAGCACAGGAGCCAGGCAACCCAGCTTGGCCAAAATCTTAAGTCAAATTTGATGCATATTTATGGCTTTATAACGATGATTACGGAAGGCAGCGCTTGTATACTGAATACAAATGCTGATGATATGTTTATTTTGACTCCGTTGCGACCGTTTATCAGTTGAAAGTGGCCCATCATCGGCTTCTACCCCTTTGTAGATACTACGTAGGGTATTTCCGCAATAACAAGACAATCCTTAGCCGACATCTCGGCGCCCGGAGGCGGTTGTGTTAGCGGAAACGAGGCAATCAGATATGCGGGCTTTATAACTTTCACTTAGTCATAGGACACTGCTGGAATCTGGCATTTTGCCATCTGCCACCTCTTTGCCGTCTGCCAGCTGACGGCAAAGAGCCTCTTTGTCGTCCGCTTCCACAAAGCGGACGGCAAAGAAAGTGCAGATGGCAAAAAGGCTATTTGCCGTCAGCTGCTTCTTTGCCGTCAACCAGCTGACGGCAAAGAGCTAGAAGGCAGACGACAAAGAGCTAGGTGGGCCCCACAGGGCACGGCGTGGCTAGGTCAGATTCTTTGCCGTCTGCCTTCTGGACCTTTGCCGTCCGCTGGCGGACGGCAAAGAAATGGCCCAGCTAACGGCCGTCTCCCCCCTCCTATGCACGCTCTCTGTCTCTCCGGCCCCACCCCCCTCTCTCTCCTCTCTCTCTCACCCCGCGCCCCCAACTCACCCGCGCCCGCGCCCGCACCGCCGCCCCACCCCGCCGCAGCACGGGGGGGGGGGGGGGGGGGGGGGGGGGGGGGGGGGGGGGGGGGGGGGGGGGGGGGGGGGGGGGGGGGGGGGGGGGGGGGGGGGGGCTTAAACCTAGCACTAATTAACCTAAAACAAAACAGGAAAAAACTACACCTAAACCTAGCTATTCTTCTTCTCCTCCTCTTCTTCTAATTATTCTTAGTTTTTTTCATTACTAAACATAAACCTAAAACTAAACTAAACCTAAGACCAAACTAAAAGTAATCTAAACTAAACTAAATATAAAACCAAACTAACAGTAATCTAAACTAAACTAAATCTAAAACAAAACTAAAAGTAATCTAAACTAAAAGAACAGAAAAAACAGAAGAAAAAAAAAGAGGAGAAGAGGGGTGCGGCCGGGGCTCACCTGCGGCATGGGTGGGACGGCCTGCGGCAGGCCCAGGGGCGCCGGGCGGCGGGGTTGCTCGGCGGCGGAGGGGCGCTGGCCGGGCGGAGGGGGCGCCGGGCGGTGGTGGCGACGGGGCCGCAGGGCTCCGGGGCGGCGGGGTGGCGCTGACCGGGCGGTGGTGGCGACGGGGCCGGGGGGGGGGGGGGGGGGGGGGGGGGGGGGGGGGGGGGGGGGGGGGGGGGGGGGGGGGGGGGGGGGGGGGGGGGGGGGGGGGGGGGGGGGGGGGGGGGGGGGGGGGGGGGGGGGGGGGGGGGGGGGGGGGGGGGGGGGGGGGGGGGGGGGGGGGGGGGGGGGGGGGGGGGGGGGGGGGGGGGGGGGGGGGGGGGGGGGGGGGGGGGGGGGGGGGGGGGGGGGGGGGGGGGGGGGGGGGGGGGGGGGGGGGGGGGGGGGGGGGGGGGGGGGGGGGGGGGGGGGGGGGGGGGGGGGGGGGGGGGGGGGGGGGGGGGGGGGGGGGGGGGGGGGGGGGGGGGGGGGGGGGGGGGGGGGGGGGGGGGGGGGGGGGGGGGGGGGGGGGGGGGGGGGGGGGGGGGGGGGGGGGGGGGGGGGGGGGGGGGGGGGGGGGGGGGGGGGGGGGGGGGGGGGGGGGGGGGGGGGGGGGGGGGGGGGGGGGGGGGGGGGGGGGGGGGGGGGGGGGGGGGGGGGGGGGGGGGGGGGGGGGGGGGGGGGGGGGGGGGGGGGGGGGGGGGGGGGGGGGGGGGGGGGGGGGGGGGGGGGGGGGGGGGGGGGGGGGGGGGGGGGGGGGGGGGGGGGGGGGGGGGGGGGGGGGGGGGGGGGGGGGGGGGGGGGGGGGGGGGGGGGGGGGGGGGGGGGGGGGGGGGGGGGGGGGGGGGGGGGGGGGGGGGGGGGGGGGGGGGGGGGGGGGGGGGGGGGGGGGGGGGGGGGGGGGGGGGGGGGGGGGGGGGGGGGGGGGGGGGGGGGGGGGGGGGGGGGGGGGGGGGGGGGGGGGGGGGGGGGGGGGGGGGGGGGGGGGGGGGGGGGGGGGGGGGGGGGGGGGGGGGGGGGGGGGGGGGGGGGGGGGGGGGGGGGGGGGGGGGGGGGGGGGGGGGGGGGGGGGGGGGGGGGGGGGGGGGGGGGGGGGGGGGGGGGGGGGGGGGGGGGGGGGGGGGGGGGGGGGGGGGGGGGGGGGGGGGGGGGGGGGGGGGGGGGGGGGGGGGGGGGGGGGGGGGGGGGGGGGGGGGGGGGGGGGGGGGGGGGGGGGGGGGGGGGGGGGGGGGGGGGGGGGGGGGGGGGGGGGGGGGGGGGGGGGGGGGGGGGGGGGGGGGGGGGGGGGGGGGGGGGGGGGGGGGGGGGGGGGGGGGGGGGGGGGGGGGGGGGGGGGGGGGGGGGGGGGGGGGGGGGGGGGGGGGGGGGGGGGGGGGGGGGGGGGGGGGGGGGGGGGGGGGGGGGGGGGGGGGGGGGGGGGGGGGGGGGGGGGGGGGGGGGGGGGGGGGGGGGGGGGGGGGGGGGGGGGGGGGGGGGGGGGGGGGGGGGGGGGGGGGGGGGGGGGGGGGGGGGGGGGGGGGGGGGGGGGGGGGGGGGGGGGGGGGGGGGGGGGGGGGGGGGGGGGGGGGGGGGGGGGGGGGGGGGGGGGGGGGGGGGGGGGGGGGGGGGGGGGGGGGGGGGGGGGGGGGGGGGGGGGGGGGGGGGGGGGGGGGGGGGGGGGGGGGGGGGGGGGGGGGGGGGGGGGGGGGGGGGGGGGGGGGGGGGGGGGGGGGGGGGGGGGGGGGGGGGGGGGGGGGGGGGGGGGGGGGGGGGGGGGGGGGGGGGGGGGGGGGGGGGGGGGGGGGGGGGGGGGGGGGGGGGGGGGGGGGGGGGGGGGGGGGGGGGGGGGGGGGGGGGGGGGGGGGGGGGGGGGGGGGGGGGGGGGGGGGGGGGGGGGGGGGGGGGGGGGGGGGGGGGGGGGGGGGGGGGGGGGGGGGGGGGGGGGGGGGGGGGGGGGGGGGGGGGGGGGGGGGGGGGGGGGGGGGGGGGGGGGGGGGGGGGGGGTAGCAAGAAGGATTTCTGGCGCCGTTGCCGGGGAGGCTTACGCAAGGTCAAGTCAAGATTTGGACTCCCGACAACGAGCCATTTCTGGCGCCGTTGCCGGGGAGGCTTATGCAAGGTCAAGTCAAGATTTGGACTCCCGACAACGAGCCATTTCTGGCGCCGTTGCCAGGGAGTCTACGCAAAAGTCAACATACCAAGTACCCATCACAAACCCTTAGCTCCCGCATTACATTATTTGCCATTTGCCTCTCGTTTTCCCCTCCCCCACTTCACCCTTGCCATTTTATTCGCCCTCTCTTTTCCGTTCGCCTCTTTTCCGCTTGCTTCTTGTTTGCTTGTGTTACCATGTGCCTTCTATTTGCTTGCATCTTTGCTTGCTAAAAGTCTATTGTTATGGATCCACTTAAAGTGTTCTACTTGGATCATCTTCGATCCTTATGCGCTCGTGCTGAAACCCCAACTAGCCTAGTTGATGGGAAACCTTTAGATGAGCATGCTCATTTTGTGCGTCACCGTTTCTCTAAAAAAGGGAGACTCTTATGGTATCATATAAATAGTTTGCTATGCTATGCTTGGAATCTTTGTGAAATTTGTGATTTTACTTGTTGCTCTAAGAACCCTAAAAACCACCTTCCCTACCTATGTGAGTTCAATGATAATGAAATCTTATCTTCTTATGCAAAGGGTGTTTATAGTTACTATGATATCGAACAAATTGAAGAATTTGTCATTTTTAAGGGTGCTCATGAAGTTGCTTCTTTGATTGAAAAGTATGATTTTACTCTCAACAAATCTGAAAATTCCGTCATACTTAAATATTGCAATGAAAAGTTTGCTCATAATGTCTATGTCCAAGAATTTATTGAAAGAATGACCGTTGCTTTGGAAGAAAATAATGATATGCATGAATCTATAGATAATGATGATTTCGATGATTTGGTTGAAATATCCCTTGATGAACCTGATGCTTGCTATTCTTGTGGCCATGATGCCAATATTTATGAAGACGAATTTGCTATAGTTCCTTATGTTAAAAATGAGATCGTTGCTATTGCACCCATGCTTGATAGTTCCTTTGATGAAAAGCATGATTGCAATGATTTTACTATAAATTCTCTTGATGTCAATTGTGCTAATAATATGCAAAACCCTAAGCTTGGGGATGCTAGTTTTGCTATGTCCACTATTTGTTGCAATGATCATGATTGGGGTGATTTTTCTTATGATCTTGAAAATTTATTTAATCCCCATGATGAATATGAGATTGATAATATTGTTTGCAATAATATTGAAAGTGGGTTTGGAAGAGTGTCAACTTTAGATCCCACATATTTGGAGAATATTCAATCTTATGATATTTTTGATAAAAGTGGGTTTGGAGAGGTCATGACTTCAGTTAAGGATATTCCCACTATTTTGGAAGAGTGTCAACTTTGCATGCATGTGGATCATGCAGATTTTTTTTTATGTGATAGCTATATTGTTGAATTTGAATATGATCCCACATGTAATTATTATGAGAGAGGAAAATATGGTTGTAGAAATTTTCATGTTACTAAATTACCTCTCGTCATGTCGAGATTGCTATCGTCTCTTTCTTCTTCCTTCCATATGCTAGTTTTTGCTTGCCTTGATAATTTGTTAGCTTATAAAATGCCTATGCATAGGAAGTATGTTAGACTTAGATGTGTTTGTCACATGCTATTTGATGCTCTCTCCGCGCTTCAATTCTTGTCTTTTATGTGAGCATCATTAAAATTATCAATGCCTAGCTAGGGGCGTTAAACGATAGCGCTTGTTGGGAGGCAACCAAATTTTATTTTTTAGTTTTTTGCTTTTTGCTTCTGTTTAGTAATAAATATTTGATCTAGCCTCTGGTTAGACTTGTTTTTATGTTTTAATTAGTGTTTGTGCCAAGTTAAACCTATAGGATCTTCCTGGATGATAGTTATTTGATCTTGCTGAAAATTCCAGAAACTTTCTGTTCACTAAAATAATTGTTAAAAATCACCAGAACGTGATAAAATATTGATTCCAATTTCTGCTGATCAATAAACAAATTGTCTAGGTCGTCCTATTTTGGCTGAATTTTTGGAGTTCCAGAAGTTTGCGTTAGTTACAGATTACTACAGACTGTTCTGTTTTTGACAGATTCTGTTTTTCGTGTGTTGTTTGCTTATTTTGATGAATCTATGGCTAGTAAAATAGTTTATAAACCATAGAGAAGTTGGAATACAGTAGGTTTAACACCAGTATAAATAAAGAACGAGTTCATTACAGTACCTTGAAGTGGTGTTTTGTTTTCTTTCGCTAACGGAGCTCACGAGATTTTCTGTCAAGTTTTGTGTTGTGAAGTTTTCAAGTTTTGGGTGAAAGATTTGATGGATTATGGAATAAGGAGTGGAAAGACCCTAAGCTTGGGGATGCCCATGGCACCCCAAGATAATCTAAGGACACCTAAAAGCCAAAGCTTGGGGATGCCCCGGAAGGCATCCCCTCTTTCGTCTACTTCCATCGGTAACTTTACTTGGAGCTATATTTTTATTCACCACATGATATGTGTTTTGCTTGGAGCGTCTTGTATGATTTGAGTCTTTGCTTTTTAGTTTACCACAATCATCCTTGCTGTACACACCTTTTGAGAGAGACACACATGATTCGGAAATTATTAGAATACTGTATGTGCTTCACTCATATCTTTTGAGCTATATAGTTTTGCTCTAGTGCTTCACTTATATCTTTTAGAGCACGGTGGTGGATTTGTTTTATAGAAACTATTGATCTCTCATGCTTCACTTATATTATTTTGAGAGTCCTACAAAACAGCATGGTAATTTGCTTAATGATGATAGGCATCCAATTAAAAAATTTCTTATGAGTGTGTTGAATACTATGAGAAGTTAGATGCTTGATAATTGTTTTGAGATATGAAGATGGTGATATTAGAGTCATGCTAGTTGAGTAGTTTTGGATTTGAGAAATACTTATGTTAAAGTTTGTGATTCCCGTAGCATGCACGTATGGTGAACCGTTATGTGATGAAGTCGGAGCATAATTTATTTATTGATTGTCTTCCTTATGAGTGGCGGTCGGGGGCGAGCGATGGTCTTTTCCTACCAATCTATCCCCCTAGGAGCATGCGCGTAATACTTTGCTTTGATAACTTGTAGATTTTTGCAATAAGTATATGAGTTCTTTATGACTAATGTTGAGTCCATGGATTATACGCACTTTTCTTCCTTCCACCATTAATAGCCTCTCTAATACCGCGCACTTTTCGCCGGTATCATACACCCACCATATATCTTCCTCAAAACAGCCACCATACCTACCTATCATGGCATTTCCATAGCCATTCCGAGATATATTGCCATGCAACTTACCACCGTTTCGTTTATTATGACACGCTCCATCATTGTCATATTGCTTCGCATGATCATGTAGTTGACATTGTATTTGTGGCAAAGCCACCGTTCATAATTCTTTCATACATGTCACTCTTGATTCATTGCATATCCCGGTACACCGCCGAAGGCATTCACATAGAGTCTCTAAGTATTGAGTTGTAATTGTTGAGTTGTAAGTAAATAAAAGTGTGATGATCATCATTTTTTTAGAGCATTGTCCCAAGTGAGGAAAGGATGATGGAGACTATGATTCCCCCACAAGTCGGGATGAGACTCCGGACGAAAAAAAAAGAGGCCATAAAAAAAAGAGAAAAGGCCCAAATAAAAGAAAAAAGGAGAGAAAAAGAGAGAAGGGACAATGTTACTATCCTTTTACCACACTTGTGCTTCAAAGTAGCACCATGATCTTCATGATAGAGAGTCTCCTATGATATCACTTTCATATACTAGTGGGAAATTTTTCATTATAGAACTTGGCTTGTATATTCCAATGATGGGCTTCCTCAAAATTGCCCTAGGTCTTCGTGAGCAAGCGAGTTGGATGCACACCCACTTAGTTCCTTTTTGTTGAGCTTTCATATACTTATAGCTCTAAGTGCATCCATTGCATGGCAATCCCTACTCACTCACATTGATATCTATTAATGGGCATCTCCATAGCTCGTTGATACGCCTAGTTGATGTGAGACTATCTTCTCCTTTTTTGTCTTCTCCACAACCACCATTCTATTCCACATATAGTGCTATGTCCATGGCTCACGCTCATGTATTGCGTGAAGATTGAAAAAGTTTGAGAACGCTAAAAGTATGAAACAATTGCTTGGCTTGTCATCGGGGTTGTGCATGATTTAAATACTTTGTGTGGTGAAGATAGAGCATAGCCAGACTATATGATTTTGTAGGGGTAACTTTCTTTGGCCATGTTATTTTGAGAAGACATAATTGCTTAGTTAGTATGCTTGAAGTATTATTATTTTTATGTCAATATTAAACTTTTTTCTTGAATCTTTCGGATCTGAACATTCATACCACAAATAAGATAATTACATTGAAAATTATGCCAAGTAGCATTCCGCATCAAAATTTTTGTTTTTATCATTTACCTACTCGAGGACGAGCAGGAATTAAGCTTGGGGATGCTTGATACGTCTCCAACGTATCTATAATTTTTGATTGCTCCATGCTATATTATATTCTGTTTTGGACATTATTGGGCTTTATTATACACTTTTATATTATTTTTGGGACTAACCTAATAACCGGAGGCCCAGCCCAGAATTGCTATTTTTTTTGCCTATTTCAGAGTTTCGCAGAAAAAGAATATCAAACGGAGTCCAAACGGAATGAAACCTTCGGGAACGTGATTTTCGGAACGAACGTGATCCAGAGGACTTGGACCCTACGTCAAGAAAGCTACCAGGAAGCCACGAGGTAGGGGGCGCGCCTACCCCCCGGGCGCGCCCTCCACCCTCGTGGGGCCCACGTTGCTCCACCGACGTACTTCTTGGGGGGGGGGGGGGGGGGGGGGGGGGGGGGGGGGGGGGGGGGGGGGGGGGGGGGGGGGGGGGGGGGGGGGGGGGGGGGGGGGGGGGGGGGGGGGGGGGGGGGGGGGGGGGGGGGGGGGGGGGGGGGGGGGGGGGGGGGGGGGGGGGGGGGGGGGGGGGGGGGGGGGGGGGGGGGGGGGGGGGGGGGGGGGGGGGGGGGGGGGGGGGGGGGGGGGGGGGGGGGGGGGGGGGGGGGGGGGGGGGGGGGGGGGGGGGGGGGGGGGGGGGGGGGGGGGGGGGGGGGGGGGGGGGGGGGGGGGGGGGGGGGGGGGGGGGGGGGGGGGGGGGGGGGGGGGGGGGGGGGGGGGGGGGGGGGGGGGGGGGGGGGGGGGGGGGGGGGGGGGGGGGGGGGGGGGGGGGGGGGGGGGGGGGGGGGGGGGGGGGGGGGGGGGGGGGGGGGGGGGGGGGGGGGGGGGGGGGGGGGGGGGGGGGGGGGGGGGGGGGGGGGGGGGGGGGGGGGGGGGGGGGGGGGGGGGGGGGGGGGGGGGGGGGGGGGGGGGGGGGGGGGGGGGGGGGGGGGGGGGGGGGGGGGGGGGGGGGGGGGGGGGGGGGGGGGGGGGGGGGGGGGGGGGGGGGGGGGGGGGGGGGGGGGGGGGGGGGGGGGGGGGGGGGGGGGGGGGGGGGGGGGGGGGGGGGGGGGGGGGGGGGGGGGGGGGGGGGGGGGGGGGGGGGGGGGGGGGGGGGGGGGGGGGGGGGGGGGGGGGGGGGGGGGGGGGGGGGGGGGGGGGGGGGGGGGGGGGGGGGGGGGGGGGGGGGGGGGGGGGGGGGGGGGGGGGGGGGGGGGGGGGGGGGGGGGGGGGGGGGGGGGGGGGGGGGGGGGGGGGGGGGGGGGGGGGGGGGGGGGGGGGGGGGGGGGGGGGGGGGGGGGGGGGGGGGGGGGGGGGGGGGGGGGGGGGGGGGGGGGGGGGGGGGGGGGGGGGGGGGGGGGGGGGGGGGGGGGGGGGGGGGGGGGGGGGGGGGGGGGGGGGGGGGGGGGGGGGGGGGGGGGGGGGGGGGGGGGGGGGGGGGGGGGGGGGGGGGGGGGGGGGGGGGGGGGGGGGGGGGGGGGGGGGGGGGGGGGGGGGGGGGGGGGGGGGGGGGGGGGGGGGGGGGGGGGGGGGGGGGGGGGGGGGGGGGGGGGGGGGGGGGGGGGGGGGGGGGGGGGGGGGGGGGGGGGGGGGGGGGGGGGGGGGGGGGGGGGGGGGGGGGGGGGGGGGGGGGGGGGGGGGGGGGGGGGGGGGGGGGGGGGGGGGGGGGGGGGGGGGGGGGGGGGGGGGGGGGGGGGGGGGGGGGGGGGGGGGGGGGGGGGGGGGGGGGGGGGGGGGGGGGGGGGGGGGGGGGGGGGGGGGGGGGGGGGGGGGGGGGGGGGGGGGGGGGGGGGGGGGGGGGGGGGGGGGGGGGGGGGGGGGGGGGGGGGGGGGGGGGGGGGGGGGGGGGGGGGGGGGGGGGGGGGGGGGGGGGGGGGGGGGGGGGGGGGGGGGGGGGGGGGGGGGGGGGGGGGGGGGGGGGGGGGGGGGGGGGGGGGGGGGGGGGGGGGGGGGGGGGGGGGGGGGGGGGGGGGGGGGGGGGGGGGGGGGGGGGGGGGGGGGGGGGGGGGGGGGGGGGGGGGGGGGGGGGGGGGGGGGGGGGGGGGGGGGGGGGGGGGGGGGGGGGGGGGGGGGGGGGGGGGGGGGGGGGGGGGGGGGGGGGGGGGGGGGGGGGGGGGGGGGGGGGGGGGGGGGGGGGGGGGGGGGGGGGGGGGGGGGGGGGGGGGGGGGGGGGGGGGGGGGGGGGGGGGGGGGGGGGGGGGGGGGGGGGGGGGGGGGGGGGGGGGGGGGGGGGGGGGGGGGGGGGGGGGGGGGGGGGGGGGGGGGGGGGGGGGGGGGGGGGGCGGAGCTCCGGAAAAGGCCCCAAGATGGGATCTCACGGGTACAGAAGGTTGCAGCGGTGGAATTGGGTTTTTGGCTCCGTATCTGGTAGTTTGGGGGTACGTAGGTATATATAGGAGGAAGAAGTACGTTGGTGGAGCAACGTGGGCCCCACGAGGGTGGAGGGCGCGCCCAGGGGGGTAGGCACGCCCCCCTACCTCGTGGCTTCCTGGTAGCTTTCTTGACGTAGGGTCCAAGTCCTCTGGATCACGTTCGTTCCGAAAATCACGTTCCCGAAGGTTTCATTCCGTTTGGACTCCGTTTGATATTCTTTTTCTGCGAAACTCCGAAATAGGCAAAAAACAGCAACTCTGGGCTGGGCCTCCGGTTAATAGGTTAGTCCCAAAAATAATATAAAAGTGTATAATAAAGCCCAATAATGTCCAAAACAGAATATAATATAGCATGGAGCAATAAAAAATTATAGATACGTTGGAGACGTATCAAGCATCCCCAAGCTTAATTCCTGCTCGTCCTCGAGTAGGTAAATGATAAAAACATAATTTTTGATGCGGAATGCTACTTGGCATAATTTCAATGTAATTCTCTTATTTGTGGTATGAATGTTCAGATCCAAAAGATTCAAGACAAAAGTTTAATATTGACATAAAAATAATAATACTTCAAGCATACTAACTAAGCAATTATGTCTTCTCAAAATAACATGGCCAAAGAAAGTTATCCCTACAAAATCATATAGTCTGGCTATGCTCTATCTTCACCACACAAATTATTTAAATCATGCACAACCCCGATGACAAGCCAAGCAATTGTTTCATACTTTTAGCGTTCTCAAACTTTTTCAATCTTCACGCAATACATGAGCGTGAGCCATGGACATAGCACTATATGTGGAATAGAATGGTGGTTGTGGAGAAGACAAAAAAAGGGAAGATAGTCTCACATCAACTAGGCATATCAACGAGTTATGGAGATGCCCATTAATAGATATCAATGTGAGTGAGTAGGGATTGCCATGCAACGGATGCACTTAGAGCTATTAGTATATGAAAGCTCAACAAAAAGGAACTAAGTGGGTGTGCATCCAACTCGCTTGCTCACGAAGACCTAGGGCAATTTTGAGGAAGCCCATCATTGGAATATACAAGCCAAGTTCTATAATGAAAAATTTCCCACTAGTATATGAAAGTGATATCATAGGAGACTCTCTATCATGAAGATCATGGTGCTACTTTGAAGCACAAGTGTGGTAAAAGGATAGTAACATTGTCCCTTCTCTCTTTTTCTCTCTTTCTCCCTTTTTTTATTTGGGCCTTTTCTCTTTTTTTTATGGCCTCTTTTTTTTATATATATATATATATTTCGTCCGGAGTCTCATCCCGACTTGTGGGGGAATCATAGTCTCCATCATCCTTTCCTCACTTGGGACAATGCTCTAAAAATGATGATCATCACACTTTTATTTACTTACAACTCAACAATTACAACTCAATACTTAGAACAAAATATGACTCTATGTGAATGCCTCCAGCGGAGTACCGGGATATGCAATGAATCAAGAGTGACATGTACGAAAGAATTATGAACGGTGGCTTTGCCACAAATACAATGTCAACTACATGATC